>VTPC01084056.1:0-13876 GCA_011009095.1 Ignelater luminosus | reverse complement strand
TTTGGTTTGGCTTCAACATAGTTTGCCAAAGTCTTAATTGGTCTTAAACTATGTACTTACTGGAAAAGATAACAGCAAGTCGAACGTTTGCGCAAACAATAAGTGAACACTTGTGGAACCACGTTGTACTCAGTGTAGACGGTTCACAAGCTTAAACTTGAGACAGATGCAGTCACTTCTATTTTATTAAATTCTAAGAAATGGAAATCTGACTAACCGGCTGCTATTTTTTTATTTTCTTTGCGCACGGTTAGAATCTCCGTTTATCATTATGATCTCTAACCTCTGCAAAGCTTTAAAGTACAAAACTGCTACTGAAATATCCACCTTTTAATTATATCTGAAAAAATGTTAGTTTAAGTCGATGCCATGCTCTTGCAAATCATGATAACACATATTG
Organism: Ignelater luminosus; assembly: GCA_011009095.1. Classification (NCBI taxonomy): domain Eukaryota; kingdom Metazoa; phylum Arthropoda; class Insecta; order Coleoptera; family Elateridae; genus Ignelater; species Ignelater luminosus. The sequence goes on along the minus strand of VTPC01084056.1, from coordinate 13,476 downwards.
TGTCTTAATTTAAAAAATTGAAGCAAATAATTACTCAATTACTCTGTATAATACCATCCAATTAAACCGTGTTAGGTTTTACAGTTCAAAAAATAAGGATCTCCTAAAAATAAAAATCATCGTACTATTATTCGGTCATACTTTTTTTTTAAATTTTTTATTTTCGCAGCTATGACCCTCTTTAAAGCAAAAACCGTTCATAGGAGTTTTTTGTCCAGCATGAAAAGATTAAATAATACAGAATGAAAAAATACTTGGCCTGAAGCCAACCGAAACTAAAAACTCAATCTAAGTTCTAATTATGCAAAGATCACAAGAAAGTCTTCAATATTATTTTTGTACATAGAAGAAGCCGCTTTTATTATCATATTTGAGCAAAGTCATACATAAGCTAGGATTACCCTTAGACGTTAAGCCAGTAAAGCCACTGTTTCAGGGCGCATAGATATGGTGACGCAAAAAACAATAAAGATAAATCTAAACCGCATTTTGGAAAGACAAATGGAAATAAATCAGTTTGCTTTTGTCATTTAACTCGACTACGAAAAAAGCAGATCTGAAAGGTTCCATCGAATGAGAGATGTAAGTACTGTGTTTTGTTATACTCTTATGATTTGCTTATCTACTGCTACTCCTGGCAAGAGTGAATTGATTGGTATCACAAGTCAACTCTTTCGTATTCGAGCTTTTACAAGACTATCTTTTGAAAAAGAACGTCGTGATATACCTATACCAACGACACTCCAACTATGTATTAGCATCAGCGTAATATTCCGAAATATTCAATATTTTCTTTCTCTTCTTTTCTAAAATACGAACTTGCTCAAAATTATGAATTTTCTTCGTCTGGAGCAGTATTTCTCAGTACAGTGTTTCGAAACTTTTTCTCTGAGTACATACAGATCAAGACAAAACATCTCTGCACAAAATACGAAATCTACACAAAATTCGTTTAAATATTTTCATATGAATTTCCTTTTGTTGGCCTCCAATGCTGCATGTATGCAAATAAAGGTTTTGTATAGAATCTATAGATTAAAGCTTTGATAAGACCATAGCATACAATCTGCTTTCTTGCTTTTGAACCAATTTTCTACGGTTTGGTGGTTGTTGTTGGGAGCGTTGTTTGTTAAAAACTATTATTTTTGTTTTTGTTATTTAATTCTTTGGTAGCAGGAAATTTTTGTTACTTTTTTAATTATCGTGGATACACCAGCTCTAGATTAGATACCGATTTTAGTCTTTTCGATATTCATTGTTTTTTTCTTACTTTAGATAATTCAACTAAAACTAGGATAAAAGCTCTACAGTTGAGATATCAACCAACGCTAAAGAAAATTTGTGTTCAGTTTTATTAATTTAATTTGGATTAGTAAGATCATATATTCAAGTGTCTAGATGTTTTGGACTTGTTCAGGACTTTCCGATTTGGTTTGAATTCTATGAACAAGTTAAGCTTGTTGATTGTATTAAGTTATTTAAACCCATGAATGTTTTCTTACTAACAGTTTCCTTTACTTTAAATTTTGTAGTTCAGAAAATTTTTTAATTTGCTTGTTACAGGGGCGAAAAATCTGAGTTATCTCAGGGCGCATTAGATCCTGAAGCCGGCCATATACATACACAACATGTCTTTGCTTTTAAGTAGTTTCAACAGTTCAGCCACCACAATGTGGCGCAAAAGAAGAAATAAAGTTACTTACGTTGTATGCATATATTGACCAAGCCTCACGGAAGAAAAGGTAATCCTCAGATCAGCTAGGTTGGAGCAAATCAAATATTTTAGCTTCCCGCTTGTTTAAGAACAATAAGAATCTTCGATTCTTATCAATTTCCACCTTAGTAGATTAACGCGCACGGCAGTCTCATCGTGAGAGTTTAAGAAGACCTTGATCGTCAATTAAACATTAAGTAACTGAAAATAAATAATTGCAAGTTTATAAGTTGAGTAACACAGTGACGTACTATTTTCCTAGAGTATGTTGAATAACGTCTTTTTGCTGACCAGCTTTTCCTTGGTGCGTAGTCCCATATTACTGTTGTGAAATGTAATACGGTTTGCTTGTGGAGTTGTGAGCATATTTTTCTTCCAACTGTTCTATTTTATGAGTTTGGAAATAAGTAGAATTTTGAGTTTAAGATAAAAGATTTAAGGTATAATTGAATTAGTTGGTTTTGATCGATGATAAAGTACATTGGTGACTCAAAGTTATTGCACCTAGCTTGTTGTTTGACTCTTCCACTGCGACGACGCTTGTAAGTATTTGGTTTCTTAGATAAAGTGGTTGTTGGTGGCAGTTGTTTGTTTAGCGAATTGAATTCTTTTCCTCTTGATATGTACTGATTGTTTGGCTGATTGTCATGAGTCCCGAAACTCCGTAAAAGGACGTAAATCCTTTACAAGGTTTTTTTGGACCTCGTTGCAGCAGCTCGAATCTCTTTTTGTGGATTTGGTCCTCGCAGAAACAGGTAGGTATCTCCTGTAAACGTATAAACATTGGAACCTTGGTAGCAGGTTTCTCTTCGGCGAGGTAGAAAGGTGTCTCTTGTGGACTCATAAATGTTAATAACATTTGAAGCCTAGAATCGGTTTCTTCCTCATCAACGGAGACAGATTCGCGATGCTTTTACTTGGTATTAGATGTACTATATTGTTTTTAAAGCGCGCAAGATTGCTGCATTGGGTCTATTCTTCAATTCTTCCATCTTGAGTTGCTGTTGGTGTCAGTATAGCCTGTCACTCTCTTCTTGTGTTGGTGGTAGGAATTTTTTTTCTTCTGCCATGGTGGGTTGCGTCAGATTTGTTGCACACACAAAAGTGGAAGCTTACGGTGCCTCCAGTGGTCATGATTTGGAAGCTGCGTTCAAGATCACTTGTTTTGAACCTTCGTTTGTCGTTGCTGCTCTAACAGCAAGGATACGACTGGCAATTAGACGACGTGTTTGTAGCCTGTAATGCTCCAGCACTGACAGCGTGGATGCAGGTTTGGCAGAAGAACGTTTCAGGAATGAGGTTACGCAGTTATGAGGAATGATAGTGATGACGAAAGTGCGTTAGCATCATTCTCTTTCTCTAGTTAAATAAGATCTTTATGGTGATGAATTATATGTAGGACATCTTTCAAGGCCTTTGTTGTTGTTGGATGTAGTTGCGAACGACTTCATAGATGTCTGTCTTTGAAGGACCATGGCGTACTAGTTTCCAAAGGGTTTGGTTAAAGCATCATATGTTCAGAGCTTGATGTATTATTTTGATCTATCGATAAGTATAATAGATTACCTTTAACAATAGCAGACAAATCGACCGTTGTTGTTTAAATTAAAAATAGGTTATAGTTTTCTCTAACAAATAAAAATGCACGGAATCATTTTTGTATTTTGAAGATAATATTGTTTTTGCACACCAAATTTACCAACAGTGCTCTTTTTCATAAGCTACTTAAATTAGTCTCAGCACTACATTTAACTATACAGAAGATCTTAAAAAAATGTTTGAGAATTACCCAAGAAATGAAGACAACTTGGGCCATAAGCAATCTAAGGCCAAAAAGGGTTCAATATATGATACATCAATTTTCTGGTTCCTTGATAATTAAGATGGCGTAGAATTTCTCTAGTAGTGTTATGACCGTCATCCTACAAAACAGAAACATGCAAGTCAGAACGCTGGTTGGCTTTACATGGCTTCCCTCAGCAGAGCAAACGCTGAAACAGTATTTTCCACTAGTAGTATCCGGAGCTGTCACCAAGGTTAATGACGCTCATTACCAGCAGTGACTTTTGCACGTGTTGCAACATCATAGATGCCATTATGAGAAACCATCACCCAGAGAATAAAAATACCGGGAACTCCGGAATTTGCCAAACATCACTAAGGGTGTGCCACTACCACAAGGATATTCTGAGTTGCCCTTCTTTTCTGTCCTTTTTTTGAGGTTTTATATACACGTTAAGATTATTTTATAATAGGTCCAAAGACATTTGCTACTATTCTTTTTTATTTGTAGCTCATCTTGGTTTTTACAAAGTATTTGGTATTGGTAAAGAGTGTTCATTAGACATTTCCCAGGGTATCGTTGTTTTGTGGTGTACGCAACGTCTAGAACGGATAATTAGTAGATTACACTCAAAGGCCTTTTATATCTGACAGATCACCTTAAAAATTGTTTACTTTTCATGAATTCCATTAGTGCATAAAGCAATGTTTCGCTGTTTTAGTAAGATGATGACCTATCAATTAGATTTCTCAGTTATTAAATACAAAAATTCGGCAAAAAGAGATTGGTAAGTCACATTTAGATTTGACCACATGTTTCGGACTAAATTCTTATTAATAGAAAGAACCAAAAGAAAATTTCTAGTTGTATAGTAGTTGATGTGCTAGTTAGATTGAAAATTGCACATGAACTGAATATAGGTAAGGTAAAGAAGTCTGATACATGTAGTCTTCTTATTCTAATGAAACTGAAATCTAATTGGTGTAATGATGTTTAATAAATCATCTTCGGAGAAACAAAATATTCATCTTAATTGACCGTTTTTAATTTTTAAAATTACTAGTTGGTTTGTTACTTTATTTACTTCTTGAATATTCAATGCTCAAAATATTGATTACACTTCTTGTCATTTATAAATATTTTGTTTTATTTATCTTTGGTTAGAAAATCAATTCATATTTTTATTTAACGTTTATTTTACAACAGTAGGCTTCTCCATAAATTATTAAAGGATCGAGCTAAAAAGAAACATCCAACCTTTAGAAAATCGTTTTCAAATTGTTCCTATAAATTATTTTTGCTACTTTAATTTTTTTCTCGTCTACAGAACTCTTCATTACATTCCATTCATACAAAAGCAAGCAATTAGACGTCTGTGCTAACTAATCCTGCAGTATAATTAAAACTCTAATAAAAAAAAGCAATGAAACGTAATTAAAACTTTTTACACGTAATTAGTTGCCCTTTTTTTATGTCATAAATACTTTTAACCCCTCAACGACTCAACGTTATTATACCAGTTGGGGGTAAAGCAAACATAGCGCTTTTAATGCGACTACTCTGTGTATTAGAAATTTGCTGAATTTACTTAAAATTTCTAACATTTTGTTTTTACATTCAGTTCAAAATATTAAATAAAATATTATCACGTTGCTTTGTGTGATTCTGATTTTTCATTCAATTTATTTCATATCTCTATAAGAACACTCGCAACTAATAGCTGTTAAAATTTACACTAAATAAAGCAAACGACGACCATGCTAGCGAGATACGTAAAATATCCACCCTTGTCCATTATTTACTACATCTCAAATGTACCTCGTAGTAATTCCCCTTCCGATTCAATGATTTAATAAAACCAACAGAAGGGTGCGAAATGTTCAATTTAAAACTTCAAAGAATGCGTGACAAATTTACACTTTGCAATTATTTATTTTGGTTGCTATAAAGATTGTCAGTGTTGTTTTGTACCAAGTGAAAAAGCCAGTCAGCATAAAAGTGTTTATAAATCTTAAAAGTAAATTAATGTTTCTTCGCTATAAATCATAACGTTTGATTTTTATAAATTGTATTAAGGAAGTGGACAGAGTCCGGGCAAACATGTGGGTTCTCTAATCAAAGTAAAAAGTAATTCTATTAAAAAATACGCAAGTCATTTTTTGATTAGAGATTTATCGACTCAGTCATATAGGGGACGTGATAATAGATCTAATAAGAAAATTGGAACAATACTTAACCTTTTAACACTATCTAATTAGACAATTAGATATTTTATTGAAATTAAAGGCTGTTAGTCACACTAGAAGTGTTTAAAGAAAACAAGCTTTTCTTGCAAGAAAAAAGTTCATCATTTATGATTAATTTCTCTCTGTGATACTAGGAGCTTGCAGAAGCATTGGGTGTTGTATATCTACAGCAATTGTGTAAATATACATCGATATAGTAGACATAATCATTGCTCGGAAGTTTGCTTTCTTACTATGTACTATTGTAGTTCGTTCCGCGTTTGTTGAATTCCAATAGACAATTCTGTGCAATAACAGTCTGGAGCGTCTAAAATAAAACCATCTAAATTCATCTAACAAAACAATTACCTATATTATGTTTAAAATAGATATATCTACTGTTTAATAATTTTCTAACTCTTCTTATTTTCGAATCTATACGTTAAGAAGAGCTTTTTCTTATTTCTTCATTTATTTTCGGGGTTTTCTTGTTCTCGAAGAATTTTACGAAAATCTGACTTTACTGACGACCGACCTCTTATTTTATTCTACTACTACCTTTTCAAAAAAAAAAAATTAATTCACAAAAACTTGAATTGTTTTATTTCAACTTTCCATCTAACGGTTGGGTATCAAATGAAATACTTCAGAGTGCAAAGCATGCGCACTAGATTTTGTCTTTACCAAACTATTATTAAAATTATTAAAAACATAATAAACAACAAAAAAACTTTTAAGAGTGTAAATCTTTAAGACTAAACCCTCAAAATTAAAGGTAACCTATTTCATTGGCATTCATATCCAAACAATAAAAGAAACTGAAAATGAAGTTTTAGCATTTACTTTGTTATACGAGGGTAGTCTGAAAAGTTATCGACCTCAACGTGAAGATGGCAGCACTCGTAAATAAAAGCTACTGAATTTCGTTGTTTATCTGTTGACAGTTACTCACCAAAGTTTCAGCTATTTTGGACGCGCAGTTTTTATGTAACAGTCGTTTGAGTGAGTTGATGTGAGTTTTTTTGTGAAAATGGACAAAATCGAGTATCGAGCTGTCATTAAATATTTGTTTTTGAAAGGCTATACGCCTTCGCAAATAAAAGATGAGTTGGATTCTGTGTATGGGGACTCTGCACCATCATTTACCACAGTGAAATTTTGGGCTGCTGAATTTAAACGTGGCCGTAAGAGCTTGGGAGACGATGAACGTTCGGGACGTCCAAAAACTGCAACTACCGACGAAAACATCGCCAAAGTTCACCAAATGGTGCTAGACGACCGCCGAATTAAAGTGAGAGAGATAGCAGAGGTTATGAACATGTCAAAAGAACGCGTTTGTCACATATTAAATCAACATTTAGGCATGAGAAAGCTGTCCGCGCGTTGGGTGCTGCGTTTGCTCACGTTAGACCAAAAACGTGTTCGAATGAATATTTCCAACGCTCTTTTGGCGCAGTTTAGGCGAAATAAATCCGAGTTTTGGCGCCGATTAATTACAGTAGATGAAACTTGGATACACCATTATACGCCCGAAACAAAAATACAGTCTAAACAGTGGACTGCAAAGGGGGAACCGGCTCCAAAAAAAGCAAAAATGTTTTTTCGGCTGGGAAAGTGATGGCGACTGTTTTTTGGGATAGTTATGGAGTTATTTTAATCGATTATCTTCAAAAAGGAAAAACCATTACAGGAGCATACTATGCATCATTGCTTGACAAGCAGACGGCAGAACTTGCGAAAAAACGGCCACATTTGCAGAAAAAGAAAATCCTGTTTCACCAAGACAACGCACCGTCTCACACCTCAGCGGTTGCCATGGCGAAAATCCACGAATTACGGTTTGAACTGCTTGACCATCCGCCTTACTCACCAGATCTAGCCCCAAGCGACTTCTTTTTGTTCCCTCATCTAAAAATTGCGCTCGGAGGACAAAGATTTTCGTCAAATGAAGAGGCAATCACCTTCGTGAACAATTATTTTGCAGAGAAAAATCCCGAGTACTATTTGGACGGGTTACAGAGATGGGAGCATCGCTGGGAGAAGTGTGTAGAGTTACAAGGAGACTATGTTAAAAAATAAAAAAAAATTTTCAGAAAAAATGTCTTGTATCTTTGTTAGATCGGAAACTTTTCAGACCACCCTCGTAATGTGTAATTTGTGTTATCTACTTTTTAAACCAATTAGTAGACAGTTACTGTCACAACTTTACTATAGTACTATTACAAGAAGACAGAAAGGAAAAGAATAACGTTTTATTAATTAAATAGTTCATTAAAGTTATTTTTAAAGCAAGAACAATTATTCAGAATAATCAGTTTTCCATTGCGAGCGCGCTGTTTTAATATCTATTTCCGTTTTCCATCACTACCTGCTAAAATAATGATTTCAGTGAGTCAAGTTTCTGTAGTGCTTAGCCTAGGCTTTCTCCTCAAAAACTTGATACTTATAGTTCAGATAATTAAAGTCTCGACTCGATTTTTTTTATTTCTAACCACTTGTAAGTACTTTTGGACGTGCCTGCAAAGGTACAGTCCCGTAGAGTCCTCGAATCTCGGAATAAGTATTGGCTCAGAGACTTCATATACTTTTTTGAGAATTGTCTCTTGATATACCCTGACAGTGGTTTTTACGCCCTTTTCACTAGAATAAACTTTAGCTGACCCAGTTCTGCAGATTTAATTGTTTTTCGACAGTGGGGATTTTCCCGTTCAAAAATAGGATGCGACAGTAGCCTTCAACCTTTCAGACGTGCATTAAGCAGATAAATGATTTTTTTCTAAAAGGACGAAGCTGAAGATTTTATTTCAATGTGGTACTTTTAGTTGCATCAATCTGTAAAAGACATTGGTTTCTGAGCGGATTTTGGCTGATGCGTGCTAGAGCTAGATACAGACAAAATTCAAGGACTTCCATACCGTTCCTTATCATCAACACTGTAGGGTTCAACGTAATACAAGCATCTTTGTCTCAGTTGCTTGCTTTCTGTCAGAAGTTTGTGACCGGCTTATAAAGTACATTTTATAGTTTATTATTCGATAGTAAAGCTAGTTGGTGCTTTCTCTGTCTGTTCTTAGAACAAAAATCAAAAAGTTCTTGACTTGGTTTAGTTTGGAAATGAGGAATTACAACTTCAAAGATATCAATTTTCAGAGATACCAAGTACTTGATACAGCAGTGAAAGCGGTACGTAAAAGAACTCGACGCGAAATGATTAATTGAGCCACTTGGCATGATGGTTTCTTAAACCCTTTAAACAATTTGAATCGTAGAGGTAGAGGTTTCATCCCTTGGAGATTTAAGATGGTAGCCAATATGCCAACTTTCGTATATCTCAACAAACAACAAATATGTACAACTCAAGTAACTATGGTTTATTTAATCATGTGCACTTTGTTATATAAAAGTAATGTTCATTTCAGAAAAGGGAATAAACTATTTTGTTAATAAAGCAAGCATGTATCCTAGCAAGCTTTGACTTGCAGAAATAAAAAGTTGTAGTTGTAGACATCAGTCACCGCCCAGAAGCTTCCAATCGTCCATGGTCAGTTACAACTCAACTGCTAAACGTAAAACACTTAAAGCAATGTATAAATAGCAAATAGGTTTGGTATGAATACAACTACTTTGACCCTGGCCTCTGATTCTTGCGGCTGTCTCTGCAGCCAATGCATTTCAAAGTGCAAAAGAGGACACTTCGACGGCATGCGCATCTTATCATTTTTCAAGTTTGACTTGCAAAGATGAAAAGTGTTTTTCAAACTCTTTTGTGTCATTTTGTCCTTCTAATCTTATCTGGAGGAACAGCGCAGACAATGTTGGAAGCAAGATGCAACTTTTGTCTTTGAATCGTACATCAACGCTACAAATCGTTGAAGACTATTCGGTTTTTTTTAGAGAGAAGAAAAGATATTCCAAAGAAAACCAATATAACTTCTAGATGAGACATCATATGCTAAACGCTTCTTTCTGTCAGTAGAATTCATGTAAGACGTGGTATCACAACCTGTGAAACAGCAAAATCTTGCAGCACCTGCGACGATTGATACTTTTACTCAGTAAACAAAGTTCCTGTAGTTAAAGTTCTTTCAAGGAAAATAGAATGAGACGCAAAGTACAAAAATGTTCGTGTCCATTTGACCCTACGCTTCACTATGTTCTTGGCATGCAAGATGATTCGTCCATCGACCTCTTCTTGTGTGCAATGTCCCACACCAAGTGAGAAGCCTGTAGTTCTAAAGAAAACAATTTTATCACTGAACTGTTTTTGAAACATAGAGAAAGTAATCTGCCAGGTATTCAAAAAAGGCGAATTTTTTAAAACGAAACATCAGTCACGAAGGATTTCTGTTTCCGATAGAACTTAGCGACGAATTCATCACCCACATCCTTCGTGTGCTGTATTTCTCAAATTCAGTTCAGTGGAGATCACGCCTAATCTACTCGCTGAGAGGTGGTAGCGCGAACTCTTTTGAAAACGCGCGTTTTCAAGTTCAGGTCTTTGAAGATTTTGACATCACGTGGGTGTTACATTTTAAGCCAAAGCATGTCCGTCAAAGATAATGCCATCGATTGATTCATTTTCAACCTAAGTTTCAAGTTTGTCTGCAAAATCTGCCTTTTTCTCTATACGAATTTTGACGTTTAAAGTTAGTGAAGACGTGTATTTTTGATTTTCATAGATAAAAGTTCAGTGATATCTAGTTTTTTTTCTTTTACTACAATAGATAACTTTGAGAAAAAGTGGATTTCTTTTGTGAAGTCTTTAACTAAGATCACACATGCTGCTGATTTATTAGTCTTAGCAGCAAATATTTTCGTTTCTGTTTTCCATGTAGGATCATGCAACGGTTTCGATTGGAAAATGAGTCGTTTTTTGCACTAATGCTTTAGTGCCGACCTTTTCTGCACCCTGCAAAGCTTTTACAGATTCCTGCGAAATCATTACTATAAATTATTACAACCATAGAATTTGTGCTTTTCTCTTCAAGCAAAATCTTCAACTATGGGAAAACCATCTCTACGAGCATGACAACGCTGGGCAGATTTTTTTTGTACATTGATGATACATACCCCTTAAAGTCAATAACAAATATATATCTTTCAAGATTTTCAAACATAACTTTTTGCTGTGCGCCTTAATCCTAAAAGAGACTACCAGTGCCAACTCTTGATTGTTAACAGGCCACACTGTTAGGCAGCGGGAAATTAATTGAAAACGAGCACAGGCCGCGCGCGATGCAAACACGACGTTGGGGTACTTATTTACAAATCTAAGCAGAAAGGCTTATAAGACACTTGTAAGTTAAAGAGAAAACCCCAGGAAATCATAGAAAACAATGCTTTCCTATTAATTATTATCCGTTAATTTAAGTTACTCTTTTACTATGGTCAGCTTGAAGATAAAGGTCGTGTACTAATAAACCACCATGGCATTTCATGCCAAGTCTTCCTGCAGAATATACCGTATTCGCTAATATTAGCTGAATCAGTTTTACTTCGTGGTGCGGAATTTGGCTACTTTTAAAGATTCTGTTTGGAAATAGAAGAGAAAGGGGCCTCTTTGAGATCAAAACGCCTATCCAATTGAACTTACTTCTAACAACTAAACCACATTGGTCTTAAAGCAACCGTAGTGAACTCATTAGCTTTAACAGCACTAAATCACTTTAGATCACTTCTAAATTGTTTCAAAAGCGCATCAGACCTATACATAAGTATGTATAGTACTTAAAAAGAGACTGATCAGAAAATGAAAAGTAACTATCAAATCAATAAAACTCGAGTTAAGGATTTTTTGAATATTACGAAAAAGAGACACAAACATAGATTTATCAAAGAAGGAGGTCATAAATTAGTACCAAAAGTGAATTTTAAGGTTGTTGAGTCCTCTATCTAAATGCATGTATAAAAAGTTGATGAATAATTTTATTTAAACTGTCATTTGATAAAAGATTACTATTTTAGAAGTAATCTATTATTACAAGTAATTGGACTATAAAAAATAGTTGAATAGTGGCATAATTCGGTGCAAAAAACAAACTTGCATAAGTTTATTACTGTTTTCCACGATTTTGTTTAATAATAAGCACCGATACTACCACAACGTAAAGGCACTAATAAATTAAGTATCGATGTGGCACAACTTTCGAAATTGCTTTTAACAGAAACAAAACATGACCTGGAAGACGGCAACTGTTTGCGTATGATATATCATACTATAGGCATTAATGCCTACTAATACAATTGAATAATTCGATTATTTTCGAGGCTGCGCTGTCAGAAACTGTACTACCAGGCACGCTAGAGCTCGAGTCTACCAACACTTACTTTTACAAGTAGAGCACGTGTTCTTAGAATACATTGTAATTAAGAACAATTATTACCAATTAGCAATGTGCAATTTAAAATTAGGTAAATATTGTGAAAAATGGCAACAGATGGCAGCATTAATGTACTAATGCGAGTATTTGTATCGTTTTTAATGTTTAGTCTAATATTTAGCTTCAAATTTGTACAGAAGTTAACGATAAACATAGGAGAAATTTCTAAAAATCCCCATTTTGGGCAATATTTCCTATTCCTTATTTAGAAAGTCAGTATTTGTTTGCATTTACAAATCCAGATCAAGATTTTCAGTTTCATGATTTTACAAAAACACCTGCAGCACCATAATAAAATTTACATTGAACTCAAAGACATAACCTACATCGCACATCCAGAGCACAAACAACAAGTATTCTACAAATTGCCCATACTGATAGATTAAGTCGTAAAGAAAGATTATTTCAAGATTGCATTTCTGTTATCAACGTTACGTGTATGATTCATTATAATAGCATAACTCTTTCGGGCAAAATTGACAGAAATATTCCCCAGTTTCGAGCAATAATCTCAGTTTTAATATTTCCAGTATTTGGCAACATATAAAAGCCGGCAACTTTTTGGAAATATTCTCAATGTACGGAAAATCGGCAAATGATAAGACTGCCTACCGCACATTGCTACTACCAATTGCACTTGTGAGGTTGTTGCCATTGTTATGACAACCATGACGTTCACTGCTTCTTGTTTAATATGTTGCTCTCAGTACTTTAGTATACTCGGAGTTGCGTTATGGATTATGTGTTGGAGTTTTGCTAAAGAGTAAGGTTTCATTTCTTACATTTTAATTAACAAGTTAAATTTCCTCCAAAGAATTAAGAAGATTCCTAACAAAATTAAACATTAACAATACTAGCAAGTAAAATAAGATAAAAATTGACGTATTTACAGATTTATCGACTGATTTAAAAAACGTCAACATATTTAAAACTGAACATCAAAAATGATTTAAAATGTGTTTCCATCAGTTGTAAAAACGAAAATTCAAATCAAGAAAAGAAATCATAAGTAAAATGTTACATGTGTTTGTGTTTTTTGGTACATAAGAAAAAGTGACAAAGTAAAAGAATATTTTTAACTTCATGGTTATATATTAATTGTAGTTCTTGTTATTATCGTTGACAGTGTCGGATCTACCATGAAGTTTTATCGGACCTCCCATATCGTATTGTGTATTCTACAAAGTTTGATACGTTTGCACACTAAATTTTTGTACTATATTTATAGTATTATATTATCTGGAATTTTATAGTTTTTTAATTACTTTAATTTACGTTTTAAAGCAAACAGAAATAAGTAGAAACAAAGGGTGCCATTGAGTAATTTGTAGTGTCAAACAAAATATTTTCAAATCTTAATCGCATTTATAGTCT
>VTPC01084055.1:0-10875 GCA_011009095.1 Ignelater luminosus | reverse complement strand
ACATAATCCTTAGAACGAAGGATGGTAGATAACACAAAGCTAAGAATATCCGTTATTTATGGTGCCATAATTTATTTATAAAACAATAATTGATTCGTTGGTGGACGGCTGGCGGTGGACGTAATTAGGTGCGTTTACCCTACTCACTTTGTAACTTGTTAGGAAACAAAAACATACAAAAAATAATGTTGCTTTTCTTGTAATAATTACAGAAACTCTTGTATGTAACACGTTAGGATTATGCCTCATTCCGCAACTATCACACTTGTCACACAAAATGAAGCTTTTCCTAAGTGGTTACATAAATTACAATTTTCTCTTTATTGTTCAATATTCAGTTGTTATTGTATACCTACATATACTTTTTTAAATAAAGATACCTTACTGTTTTCCCAATTTTGTTTTTTCTTTTAGATGTAAAATTAGTAGCTATTTTATTGTTTTCACTGTGAAACTGAATTTGAGTTTTTTCTCAATTTTGTTATATACTGTAATAACATACTCAATTAAACGCAAGATTCTAGTTTCATGGTGTGCTCTAAAATAGCTGCATTCGATACTTGATCTTTTCAAATATTAAATTGGGAGTAGCGTGTAGTTTAAAATTTCCGCCAGCATGTTTAGTTTCCCTATGACTACCAGGGGGCAGGATCTGCGGTTTGGTGTCATGTTTGTTGCCAACGTTTAACATTGAGTTTGTATTCCTCAACCTGGATGTTCTGTGTGGACTAGTACACCGAGCAGTAGCCAAGATGCTGCAAGTACATGATTTTGATAGATCTCGTAAGACTTAAGTATTTCAAAAGACAATTGAATTAGGTTTTAAGTATATTTTCATGTATTTCTGTAATAAAGTAGTTATATCGTGAATTGCGCATTTTTTCATTACTCACAAAATTATTAACAACTGTGGCTTTAAAAATTTACAACGCAAATGATATGATGTTGTACGCTCCACCTATTCATATTTGACAAGTAACAAATGAACATATAAGAAATGGAAATTCAAGCCAGTGAAGCTAATAATATCACATTTTACGTATTGTCCTTGCTACTACTTCAGTTCGAAGCATCTTAATCTAATCTTTACGGTCTCTCTTTTAATGTATTCCCTTTCGAACGAATACTATTTATAAAAGACGATTATTCTACATCTAACTATCTGTAAATCAGATAAACATAGATAAAAATAGTAACTTTACATTTTATTTCGTGCTAGGGGAAGGTTATTATACGTCGGGTATATTGGAGGCTTATTTTTTCACTTACATAATATTACGAACGAAACAGCCCTGGGGATCTATTTTGGCGTGTCAGTCGTGACATTTAAATTTGGTTATATTGATTTAGCGTACTTGTCAAATGGAAATACACACTTAAATTTGCTGAATTGTTAATTGCAAACGAATTTTGCAATAACAAGCTTCGATATTAGTTTTGTACCTGACATGACGTGTTTATACAAGGTGTTCCAACAATTTGAATTTATATGCTTCCATGAAACTTACTGAATTACTTCTCAAGAAGGTTATTTTTAATAAATTCAAAATCAATACGATATTTAAAACATACAAGTTTAGTTGTAGCTTGTAGCTAACTAAATTCTTGATAAGTTTTTCGTTTGTACTATTTATGTATTTGCAAATTAATTCGATACTGAGATAAAAATCTTAGCGTTGCATGTCAGGATATTTTTAAAAACTTTGTTTTCTCTCGTTTTGTTTGTAGTATAGTGCTAGTAGCAATTGCGAATATAACAAAACAAATATTAACCTTTTTGTGTAACCACTTATATTAAATTTTGCTTTCAAGCTTGTAAATAGACTAATACTGTACGTGTTGGTTTTGTAATCACATGCACGCAAAACACGTATAAAAGCCTCCAACATAGAGTTGCAATTTCGACCGAGTCAGGTGTAAACAAAAAGGTTTCATTACAAAACAGTTTCAATTTGTTTCACATACTATAAACAAAAGTATTGATTAGCGAGGGCGATTTATCTCTGTCGAAAATGATGTGTTTGCCGCTCCCGAATCATTCTGTAAGGGATTGTTGTTTTCTCTCGAGGAAGACTGAACAGCAGCAATTCGCTGCACAAGCATTTCAGTCGCTGATGGGCGCGAGTTATGACACATACATTCTGTAAATCGTATCCGTCTGTGTATAGTATTTTATTGTTACATTATTCGCGGCCCTTACAGTTTCTATTTTCCGTGGTATTTTATACGAAAATGAATAATTCTTTAGGAAATAACTGAAAGGGCTGCTTTTTACGGAAGAGAAAAAACTGTATCCTTCCTTTTGATGTTCGTAATCATTCAACGTAATCGACTGTAATATATTTTGTTTTCATTCTAGGAACTCTCTTAATTAACCAAATATTTAAATTGAAGATTTTTGAGAAAAATATCCTAAATTTCATTTGAAATCACTTGGGAAAGTCAAGCTCAGAACTTCGCAAATTTTGCATAATAATTATTTCAAATTTTCATACAGAAAAGGTTTATTATAACAATCTGATTGCGAGTGGCATTTACACATGTAACATCAACTTTAATTGATAATTGAAGCATAAGATCCTTTTAGGTTGGGAAACCTTTCCAATTTAGTTAAATTAAATTATTTCGGATGTGGGTCTGACCCGGTTAGAAATCCATCCACATATCAAAACCACACTTTAGCTTGAATATCATTAAGTGCCATTATTAATATTTGTTAAACTTTTCTCATGTCTTATTAGTATAATGTAATATAAACCAAAAGCTATCAGTTTTTATAAAAAACTACAGTCACTGTTTACCACAGGGTGTCCTTTCTGTATAATATATCAGCCCCTCGTTTTTCTTCTTCAAAGGTTCTCGTCACTACGTACAAAGCCCCTATTGATTCAATTAGTGTTATCAGAGCGAACATACTGTCGCAGAATGTCCCGCGTCTGTTTAGTATTGAATTTTAATTAATCCTGTTGGTTTCATTTAAACAAAAGTACCACCGGAATGTATCATTACATCCCCTAGTGATTTTTATTTAATGATAGAGGGAAACAATATCAACGTGTATGTGCGTGTGTGTAATTAATTTTCAATGTTTACAATAAATTATTTCATACAACATCCTGTTTATTTCATATAAAAACGCCTAAAGGTGTTAATTCGCTACTAAAATCTTTAATTTATTGCATTCATTCAACAGGCAATTACCGACCATGGTATTGTGCTTAAAATCGAATTAGCTCCCGTTTATTACATAATTAAGTTAAATTAGAATAGAATAAGCTTCAATATACAGGAATGTTTTTGGTTTATGCTGCCTGCCTTTCCGTTCCCTCTTATTACCGAAGTTTATAGCCGTGGTCTTAGTTAGTTCCTCTCTCTGGTGGTGCACTTTTTAGAATTTTCTTTCGACTTTCTTTATTGCATAAGTTTTCTATTTGTATCTTTCTTATTTGTACTTGTTATTCTTTTTGTACTACTCTTTCTTAAAAAAATTTAAAGCGTTACGGTTCCATTTCAACGTGAGGTATGATTCGAGGTACTTGAAGCAATGCGTCCTTTTCAAGCTTTCTCGCAGTAATTTCACCTCCCCTGCTTTTCTTTCTCTACCGACCACAGCTATTCAGTCTTCTTCCTACTTATTTTGAGACCGTGTTACGGATAAAACTGGGATTAGTGACCCATCGGTGGTGTAACCATATATAAAATCGATATGCCACCTGTAATGCTAGGCCTTATACAGTCGAAGACTGTGAGCTAAGAGAGCTTAGAGCAAACGATAAACGATAATAATAATACAATATTGAGAGCGCCAGCTGTGCTAAAATGTCGGTGACCTGGTTTCGAATAGAAGACCCCGCAGCTGATCTTCGTATCTAGGTCAGTAGGCGAGATATTAGCCATGGGTCGAACCACAGGTTCGAATAATACACAAATAAATAAAATGGAGATTGTACTGCACTCTATGTAGATACTTACTTTCACCATGTAAACTTAAGATAACAAATCTGTATGAGAATGTTGACGTCACTGCATACCGGGACAGCTGATTTGTGTAATGCTTAATAAGTATGCTCATAGCCTAATGAATAATCGAAATAAGTTAATACGTATACTAACATACTGTAGAAAAGAAAATATAAAGACAGGTTAGAGCAGTCCAGGTCACACTGTTGGACAACTTATGTACACACATTAATAAACATCAATGAACAAATAAACAACCGGATATAAACATATTGTTATGATATGGAGAGCTCTTTTTCTCAGGGTCCTTATTTTTCTTCGTTTGGTTCTTAATTTTTTTTTAAAACGCTATTTTCTTTACAATATTAAAATATTTTTATTTTACTGTCATTACATTTATCAAACAAAAAAAAACTTTTCTTTATACTTTCTTTTTTTTTATCATTTTCAAATATCACTACATTTTTAATATCATCACATTTACATTTTTAATATCATCACATTTCCCCTCCATATTAAAATAAATTTTAAGCGTTTTATACTAAAGCTTAAATTTTGATTAATATTAACTAAAATATACTCAATTGTGAATTCCATTACAATTTGATCTTTGTTTCTTTTATTTGTCTTATGTTATATAATAGATATTGTTTTGTTTCATGATATACATAATCATTTTTTTTTTGTTTTATGGTGTTTTATTTTATGTTTTTATTCTAACCTCAATTATTTGAATTGACGGTCTTGCACTTTGACATTTCTCGAACGTCATTTTGACATTAGGCAACTGTCATTCAATCATTTTTTTTTGACATTAGTTAATTGTCATTTTTGACATTTGTTAATTGTCACTTTGACATTACATTATTTCAACAGAATAACAATTTAAAATTTTATAAGTTTAGTGAGCATTATTAACATTTTATACAGGAATTTTTTTTATTGTTTTTTTTTTAACTCAATATTCGATATTTTCATTTTATTTCACATTTCCTTCCTATTTCTCTCTTATTTTCCTCTATTTTCCAACTAGCTTTCATTCATGCTGCATTTATACAAATCATTTTCTTCAACTTCTTAAGAAATTGCAAAAATTATTTTCTCTAGTAGTAACGTTTTCTTCATCTAACTTAACACCCTGCCTCATTTATCTACTTTAATATCATATTTTATCTTTACTTATTCATATTAAGGATCATATTTTGACCTTTTCTTTTAATATTATCAATCATATCATTAATTATTTATTATTATTATCATTATTATTCTACTAACTTCATATTCAAATCTTCATAATTATCATCATTTTAACAATACTTCATTAATAATTATTTAACTCATTATGATTATCTTTAACACATTCATTCAAGCATCATTCATACCTTCTTGTCAAACCTAATACGCAACGTTCCCTATTCTTCTTTGGTTATTTTTGTCAACATTGGCTTCTAATTTTACTTTAACATTCTCTTGTAGCAGTTTTCTTATTTTCTTTCTTTTTTCTGTATTTGTAATTTCTTTGTTCCTCTCTGACTCCTGATAGTAAATTCTTTAAATGTACTTTCATTATCATTTTGTATTTTTCAATCCTTATTTTGGATTTACTATCTGTCTTAAATATTTTATACCTCGATTCCTTATTTTTCTTTCTAGTCTAATTTTTAGATTTTCTTTTGACTTTGATCCCCTCCAACCTCTTATTTTCCATTGTCATCTTCATTTTGTTTCTTCTTTCCGCTTTTCTTGCTCTTCTTAGTTTATTCTGCCAATTAATAGTACATTTCAATTTTTCTATATTATTATTGTTATTTTGATAATTTTTTTCTTTTTTGTAATTATTCTTTATCTTATTTTTAAGATTTGCCTTTCTTTTGGATTTATTCGTTTGTGGTTTACTGAGAATTTTGCTATATTTTGAATGCCGCTATCTAATATACAATAATGACTTGGTCCATGATTACCTGCTGTTGATTTCTCTTCAACATTTTTGTTTATTTTTTCTAATTCTATTTTCACATTCTGCTGGTAGTTTTCTTCTGCTTTTTCTTGCTCCTTAATTTTCTCATTTATATCTGCATCCCTTATTTGTAACATGTTGATAATTTCTTCTTGGTGTCTTTCTATTTTCCTACTCATTTCATTCTGACATTCATCTATCTTATTATTCACCTCTTCTTGTATTTCACCTCTCGTGTTTTTAACAATATTATCCCATCTATTCTCATGATCTTCAAATTTTCTTTTAATTTCTTCAAATCTTTTCTCTTGATTACGATTGATTTCTTCAAATATTTAGTATTATCTTGTTTAATCTCTTCTAATCTTTTAGTTTGGTCTTCTATTCTTTTAGTTTGGTCTTCAAATCTTTTATCTTGGTCTTGTTTCATTTCTATTAATATTTTAAGTAAATCTGGTTGTTGTTGTCTTATTTCTTTTTGCTCTTTATCTCCCTTTTCAACATCTCCCATGGTCTCCTCCATACTTGTACTTTCTTCTTCCATCTGTTCAATTTCAATATTTTCTTCCTCTCTTTTGTCCCTTCTTCTACTATCTACCGATTTACCTCGCTTTGACATCTTTCCACTACCAACTGACAACTAACAAAATGATAATTATGTCTTTTATTTAACTTGCCCTACCACGTTGGGACGCCAATTTTTTATGTTATGATATGGAGAGCTCTTTTTCTCAGGGTCCTTATTTTTCTTCGTTTGGTTCTTAATTTTTTTATTAAAACGCTATTTTCTTGACAATATTAATTTATTTTTATTTTACTGTCATTACATTTATCAAACAAAAAAAAAACTTTTTTTTATACTCTTTTTTTATCATTTTCAAATATCACTACATTTTTAATATCATCACATTTACATTTTTAATATCATCACAATATACACAGTAAATGCTTATTAATATTTAAGGTTTCGCAATATAGCGCAATACAAGAAACGCTAGTAAAATGAAAGTAAGGTAAACATACATACAATAAATCGTCCGCAAATATTAGAATAAAATTCATTGGACATTTATGAAAGAAGCATAAACCTTAAAATATGAAAAAAATATAAATAATAGCGGTAATTGAATTGAATCCATCACCTGCAGGTGTTTTGCAATTAACTGTGGATCCCAAATTTTATATAAATAAATAAACGAGATAGAAAAACATCGACTTTATAAATATTGTTCATAAAAAAATACAAACAAATAAAAGATATTAAAGGTTCGGAACAATGTTAGTTACGTTACAATTCAGCAAGCAATATATTTTTATTCATTAAACAATATTAACTGGCCTTTCACCACTGTGAAACGATTCATCGGGTTTTTCACTAGTATGAAATGATGTTTTGAGGCTCTTCACTAATGTGAAGCTATGATTATGTAATCTTACGTGTGAAAAATATTTTGCAAATAATTGCGAATGTAGGTTGACAAACTCTATAAGTCAACGCATCGTCTTTATAAAAGGCTTAAAAAAGGGTAAATTTTATTTACCATAACGGGAACTAACCCAATACAAAGAGAATGCAGTTTTGGCACAGAATACACTGAACGCGCGGCACTGGTTCATACAAGAATTGATTTACAGTTACTACATAAATCTTTACAAGAATGGACGTCTTCTTCATACGTGAAGTAACAATATATTTTAATTGACTTTCAAAATATCTACACAGAGCGAGGCAGTTCGAATCTGGTTGAAAGTTCGATAAAAATATTAAGATATTATAAGAACAGTACGGTAATTTTGAGAGTTTGTTGTAAAATTATTTGGCAATTTCCGCTCTGCTGGGGATGATTTTCGAAGTACGGTACGATAAAGACGCATTCGGAATATCTCGGGAAAAGATTTCTCAATTGTTTAAGGAAGATAGAATTTATTGGCGATATTTTTACTTAGGTATAACTTCACCTTAGCAGAAAATTGGTCCAACACTCGACTATTTCTCGGTAGTTCGCGAAATTATTTCTTTGTTCCAAAATTTTACCATAGAAGACACAAAAGACGCGTGCTTCTGCTTCGATAGCGGTAGATCAACTCTGTCGAGTGCTGAAGCGAAAAATGTAATTTTCAACTCCCCAAGAGGATGGTACTAACAGATAATTGGTTGATCAACATATCGGGTAATCGGACAGCCAATAAAATAATGCAAGAAGGGTGTAATTTAGCGAGAAATTTGAACGTTGCACTCAGCAATTATAGCAATTTAAATCTTGTCTATTCTAGACAAAGTGATAGGTTTATGGTTGCTACGTTCATTTTTTATGAACCTAACATGAGTCTTTGCCTTCACTAATTTTGGTTATCTTTACTGGTTGCTGTTTAATATCCTTATTCTATTTCACCGTTCCTATAAGAAGTCGTACGAAAATATATACTTTTAGATTACCTTATATATCATTGAAATGAAATTTTTAATAACTTTGCTTGTATTAAATTTATGTTGCACATGGGAATTTTCCTTGTATTGAATATCTTAAGAATTATTTTGTTTTAATTACTCTGGGATGGCCAGGATTGATCTTATTTTGTGATCTACAGTTATCTCTAGTTGCCAGATGTAGTTTATGTAAACTTCTTTTGCTTTTGTAGAATTAATTTCTGCTTGTTTTATTTGATTTCACTCGTTTATTGTTCTGTTTGACATTTATTTAATATCAGTTAATTAACAGAGGTTATCTATTATCGCTCAATTGGCTCAATTTTTAGACATCTGCCTTATCAGATTTAAACCAATTTTTTGCTTGCCTCATTAGAGTTTCTACTGTTCTCAGTGATATTTAATTTTTATCTTAAAGGAATGCGTGTTTTGGGCGATCTTTTCGTGATTAGTTTTTCGAAGGTTAAACTCTCTTTTGAAATTTTTGGACCAAGCCGCAGTTGCCATATATCCCTTTGGTGTCCTCAAACTGGCTTTCTGAAAGCTTATTAGTTGGAGATTGTGTATTTTGCCTGCAGTTTCACTTTCCGAATTTCGACGGGAGTCAGTTTTAAGAACTGGCTTTATGACGAACGGGTGTGCTGATCAACCGTTCGGTTTGTGGTTTTTAACCGTTTAAATTTTTGTTGTTTCCACTTTGAGGAGATGTGTTTAGTGTTGCTTTGTGGAGGTCACCATTGAAATCTGGAATTACCTTCTTTAGCATACTTCGTAAAGAAGCTTCAAACGTATTGAAGGTATGCTAGACGGTCCCGTCTTTTACTTTGTTCTCATTTGCTGCGTGTCCTTCTTAGCTTCTATGGGGAGGTCAGCAAATCTTCTTTGGGGAGGCCAGCAAATTTTTTTGAGAGAGCCTGCAGCTCCTTTGAGAGAACAAGACGTCAGCTTTGTTGAGGATTCCTTCCGATGCAGTAGTGGGGAGCTGTTCCACTACCTCCTAACCGACGAGAACACTCGTGGCACCTCGGGACTGCGCGTCACCTAGTGCATTTTGGACGTCATCTCCTGACTGCGAATACGGTCGCCCGTCTCGTCGTGTGATACAACACTTTTTAAATTTTATTATCGGCTCCTTTCCTTCAGAAATGTTTAACCTTTATGAATTAGTTACTTGTAATTTATTAAATATCTTCGTAACCAAATTTGTTTACTAGATTTATTGAAATGTTACACTCTAATTATTTTTTTTGCTTTAAGATGTTTTTTTGGCGCTCTGAGAAAGCTTAGAGTTAAATTGCTTGAAAAATTGCACAAAACCCATTTCATGAAAAGATTCTGTAAATAAAATTAAGTTTTTTTAAATTTTTTTAACAATTAACTTAAATAAAGTTGCTTTTTGAGTGATTTAAGATCTAATGTTGATTTGAATGTAATGATTTCATACGTGATGGGCCACAAGATATTAGAGCAATTTTGTGTTTTTAACTTTGTTTCAGGTTAAGAAGAAGTACTAAATAAAATTCTAATAATTTTTTTTGATGGTATTTAATTATATAGTACTTGGCGCCCAATTTTTGTGTTTTCTTTAGAAATATAATTGTTTGAGATTAATATATTGGTATGTTAAATTATTTGTTGTGTTTTATTGTGTTATCACCCTCGAATTATCCACGCTCAAGGCCACACCTGAGCTGAGCCGGCCTAGGACGTAAGGGTTCTAATTTGTTTAAAATTTAATTTTGGTAACGCAAGGTCACGTTACATAGTTTTAAGGGTAATAAAACCATAAGATAAGATTATTAAATTCAAAAACAAAGTCTGAAAAATATAAGTCTAGAGGTAATTTCGTTTTATCAAACCCTAATACATCTCTAATTTAATATTAAGAAAACACTTTTATAAAAGAATTCTAGAGATATTTAACCTTCCCAAGCCATAAATTTAGACAATGTCAAGGGGCATTAAACCAAGAGTCTTTTATGTTATAGAAAAACGTTAAACTGCATTTCTAAAAAGGAATAACATATTTACAAAAGGAAAGATTGAAACTAATAAAACGATATATCGTTATTTACAAGCTTAAATAACTTATTAAAGAAAAATTCACTAATTACCGAATTTTCCTAACAATCGCCTTCCTCGATGACCTGCTTTCAACTTTCCAGTGTTTCCTTTCTCTCGACTCTCCTTTACTATAGCAATGTCGTCGGTAAACAGCTCAGCTCAAATGGAGAGCTTCTTGGCATGCTCCGTCAACGTGTGCGTCACCAGGTCAAACAGATAGGGGTTCAAAGCTGAGCCCACAGTCACGGGAAATCTTTCGGTCATTTCTCTGGGACTCCCAGCATCATCATACACCTCCAGATCTCCTCTCTCGGCAGTGTATCGTACGCCTTCTCAAGATCTTCGAAGATAAGGTGAATCTCTTTTTTTCTCGCAATACTTCTCTAACAACTGTCTCAAAATGAACAAGGTATTTGTTGTTCCTTTCCCAGGCATAAAACCAAACTGGCCTTTTGAGATTGCGGTC
>VTPC01084053.1:0-13250 GCA_011009095.1 Ignelater luminosus | reverse complement strand
TTTCGCTGGCACAAATCATTTTTGGACGGCCGAGAACACGTTGAAGATGAACCTCGCTGAGGGAGACCTTCAACTTCAAAAACTGACGAAAACGTTGAACGTGTGAGGGCTCTTGTGAGATCAGACCGTCGTTTAACAATAAGGATGATGAGTGAACAGTTAAATTTAAACACTTTCACCGTGCATCAAATTTTGACAGACATCATGACAATGCTCCGTGCCGCACAGCAATTTCCATCAGTGAACTTTTGACCTCAAAACGCATTACTGTTGTTCCTCATCCCCCCTATTCACCTGATTTGAGTCCTTGTGACTTTTTCCTTTTCCCGAAATTGAAACATGTCCTAAAAGGACGTCATTTTGGAACTCTGGAGAACATTCAAAAGACTGTGACCTACCAGTTAAAAGCCGTACCAGTTGAAGACTTCCAGCGCTGCTACCAAGAGTGGGAACAACGACTCCGCCGGTGTATAGCTGCCCAAGGGAACTACTTTGAAGGGGATAACGTTGTTTGAAAAAAATAAAAACTTTGGTTAGTATGAAATCAGTCTCATTACTTTTCTCACATACCTCGTACATGTAACATAAAAGATTATCTATCTTATTCTAAATCAGGAGGTCCCCTTGAATTCCAGCAACGTTCTCGGTTAACAAAAGTTGAATTTACAAAAAGTCGAAGGATGAGAAACCATGGTTACATTCGCAATAAATTTTAGAAACATTTAAGTTTCTACAAAACACAATACTTTAATTTTCAGTAGAAACTAAAGATGAAATGACGTTTTCGTCAACCAGGGTATGTAACGAAAATAGTGGAGTCTCGATTGAACGTACACGCAACAAAACAAAAATTCTCGCTGCTCAATAATCCGTAATCCGTTCCCAATTCATCACTTAGAGGTTATTCCTTCCTACTCGTGGACTAAAAACTCAAATCCAACTAGCTTGTCGACAGTGTTCTTCAAAACCCTTCCAGAGGAACATTATAAAACTCAAAAAAGGACACTTAAGGTAAGCCCACGGAAAGACATGGTTTTAACAACGAGCAGAGGAACGGCGACACCGAGCCTGCTTGGGCCGGCCCGTGTATTCGCTGAGTCAGTCGCCCTACGCGGTGTTCTCAATTTGACTCCCCTAGGAAAACGAATATTGTCTCACACATTGATGACTCAATTAAAATTAACGCTAGAAGCCAATTTACACTATATTATTGATACTGACATGGACATACATAGGGGCCGTGGAAACTTACAAACGCTCATGATTCGAATGTAAACCAGGTTTTTTCTCAAACATAAAATGCTGAAATATCAACAGAATTTTCTGCGAACTGATAACTATAAAATATGTTTAGGCGAGTGTAAGGCGATTAAATTTTACGAAAAGTCACATACGGTAACAATAAAACTTTAAAGGAACCCTGGACGAAATATCTATTAACAATATAAGTAACTTATTGAATATTATAAAACGAAATGAAACGATAAATCCTTATTAAATAAATACATTTAAAGCTAAACTTAAGGCAGACGTCGGATGAGTAAGCAAAATTTTGAAATGACATTACAAATTCAAGGTTGTTTTACAGGCGAAGTCCCAAAAATCCGAAAGATTTGTCGAAGTGTGTTCAGCAATGTGCATAGACAGTTGACGAAAACAGAAACTTTTTTCAAAGTTACTGTAAAACGTCCCGTACATCAAGCACTTGTTGAAGAGGAAGTTATTCTTAATATGATTGAAATTGAAAAGAATATCAAATCGTGTTTGGGTTACTCAAATGAAAGTGTGAAGGACACTACACAATTTTGGTTTGTACCCATATCATATCTAATCTCTCCAAGCTTTACAGCCTGCAAACTATACATCGCGTGTGCAATTGTGTAGTTGGCTGATTGAACACCGAAAGCTTCATCGACAAATTCTGTTTACGCATTTTCTTTAGCATGACTCTTCGGTAAACATTGGTGTGGTATTCTTAATAATCAACTTATTAGGGGATTCGTATTTAAAAAATGTTGAGCATTATTTAAATTCTTTACAAAACGATTTACCAGAATTATTGGAAGAAGTCCTTCTTCAGAACATGTGGTTCCAGCAGGACGGCGCACTTCTTCATTTTGGTAGAAACGTAACAACATACGTATCTAAATAACTTTGCTAACCGGTGGATTGGAAGAGGATGTCTAGTTTCTTGGCTATCGAGGTCACCAGACCTAACGCCTCTGTGTTATTATCTTTGGGGACACATAAAGGGTTTATTTTATTGTTCGCTTTGTTTTTAGTTTCTAACCATGTCATTTTCTTACTCTTCAAAACATATGCTGCTTTGTCCTTCCATGTCCTTCCATGTTTTTTTTTGGTCTTTCTAGTCTCTTGTTTTTTTTATACTTTCGCTTCCCATATTCTTTTAACTTGTCGCTTGTCGCTCATTCTGTGCATATGTTCCAATCACTTTAACTGGTTTCTTTCTATTGCTTCGGGGATTGAATCTACATGTACTTCTTCTCTTACTATATTGTTTTTCATCCTGTCTGGTATTATTATTTCTTTTACACTTTTTAGATATTTTATGTATGTGGCGTTTAATTTACTTCCGGTAGTGTTTGTTAGTATTCAGTTCTCATTTTCATAGATTAGAATCGGTCTAAAAATTGTTTTGTATACCACCATTTCTGTTTTCTTGATTATTTCTTTTTCCCAATAAACCCTTTATTTAAACTATGGTATAATTAAGCAGCACTACTTAATCTTTCATTAATTTCCGCTTCCATATTTCCATCTCTTTTTAATGATACGCCTAGACGTTTGAACGTCTCCACTTGTTCTAATTTCTGGTTGTTTAGTTTAATGTCCATTCTTTTATTTACCCTTTCTATCATCATCACCTTCGTTTTATTTGTTTATGCTCAGTTTTCTTTTGACTAACTCTTCTTTCCAAATTTTGATATTACATTGTAATTCATTTTTATTAGCTGCAAATATCACTAACAATAGGTCATCGGCGAAGGCGCATTCTGATATGCTTATGTCTTCTAGCTTGTTGTAACCGATGTGCATTTAACTGATTTTTTTTGCGTCCATAATCACCGTAAATAGTAAAGAAATTATTACTCCGCCTTTTCTTAGTCCATCATTTATTTGAAACGTTTGGGACTGTATGTTGATTTTTCTTATACAGCATTAATTCTTTCCATATAGACTTTTAGTTGGGTTTATTAGTTTCGTGCAGATGTTTCGTTGTGTTAAGTTTATCTACACTTTGTTTTGAGATACTCTGTCAAACGTTTTTTCAAGTCAAATAACACCATATATAATTCCTTGTATTTTGTTCGAGTTCTTTCTATTATTTGTTTTATGGTGAATGCATGATCCTGCGTACTTCGTCCCCTTCTAAATCCACTTTGGGCTTAATAGAGTTATTCCCTTATAATTAGAGCAGGCTCTAGTATCTCCAATTTTAAATATTGGCATTATGATATCAATTTCGCAGTCTTTGGGTACTGTTCCAGAGTTCTACGCTTTGTTAAGAATTTTTGTTAACATTTCCATACCATGTACTTCTAGGTTTTTCAGCATTTCATTTGTTATCCTATAATGTCCCTCAGCTTTTCCTCTTTTCATTTGTTTGACTGCTTTGATTACTATGCTTTTTTGAATGTCGTTTTCTATATCTTCTTCTGCTACTCGGTTTGTAATTTCTTCTTCTGTCATATTTTAGTCGCTTGTACATAAAAGTTTCTCGAAATATCCTTTCATCTTTCCAAAATTTCATCTTCTTTCGTTAGTATTTCACTGTCTTTGTTTTCACCTGTCTCAGTTCTAGATGTTTATCTTTTCTTATTGTTTTTAGGACTCTATAGTATAGATAATTTCTGGTTCGGTTTACTGTCTACCTCCATTTTCGAGCCGAACTCCCCCCAAGCTTTTTGTTTAGCTTCTTCCATCATTTCTTTAATTTTGGTGCGTTGATCTTTGTAATTTTCATAGCTCTCTTTTGTCTGCTTTCCTAAGTGTTGTTTTCATGTTCTTTTTTTAATTTTTTCTTATTCTTTAATATCTTGACTCCGCCAGCTGTTTTGTTTCTTATTTTATTCCTTGTGCTTGTTCCACATATTTCTTTTACCATTTCTAGCGTGGTGTCTTTAAATTTCTGCCATAGTTTTTCTAATGTCATTTCGCTCTATTCTTCCTTGTTTATTGCTATTTTATTCTTGTAATTTGTAGGATTTGATAGCTCCGAGCTTGAGTTTAATTTTGTTTTGAGATCTGGATTTATTTTCTTCTTGCTTGTTACCTGTTTATGTTTGTAACTTCGTAACGACTAGGTAGTGGTCGCTATAGATTTCTGCACCCCTCTTTGTTTCTACATCTACTATATCTTTCCTGTGTAATATGTCAATACGGAAATAATCAGTAATGGATCTTCGCTCTCTAATTCTAACTTTGCGGGTATATTTGTGAATGTCGTTGTGCATGTAAAAGTTTTTTGTAATGATCATGTCATTTTCTGTCCAAAAATGTGTCATTCTATTTCCATTATTATTAGTATGATTTTCTCCTTGGTATCCTAGTAGATCATTTTCCCCGTTACTTCTTTTACCAACTCTACTATTATAGTCACCTGGTATAGTTACTCTTCCATTAATGTTTTTTACTATATCTGCTAGTTCTTCCCAAAACTCATCTTTCTTTCTTCCTAATGTATTCTCGCTTGGTCCGCAGACTATTACCATTGTTGTTTTCAGATTCTTTTCTAATTGCATTTTGACTTTAAATGTATTTTCGGATATAAATTTGCACTGGTTTATACTATTTTCATGTTCTTGGTTCGTAATACACTATACTCCTGATGGTCTCTTATCTTGTGATACACAACTATACATCAGAATGTGATTAGCTGATCACCTAGTTTTGTTATTCCTTGCCCTTTTTTCTTTGTTTCTGTCACTGCAAGTAAATCTAATTTTGTTTTTTCAAATTCTTGAATTAGTTCCTGTTCTTTCCCCGTTTATATTTCTCATGTTCCAATTTCCCCAACTTAAGTGATTTTTTACTCTTTCCTGTCCTTTAACATTGCCTGGTTCCTCATCTTAATATCTGTCCTTGTCTGCTGCTTTAGTTTTTCGAATTCATTATGTTTATAGAACCCAAACTTCATTCATGTTATTTAAAAATTAAAATAAAGCTGTAAATTTCTAGAAAAAAACTAATAGAAATAATATTTCACACAAATCTAACATAGGTATTACAAATATGACAGAAGGACAGTTTACAAAAAAAAAATTTTACTTTTTAGGTCAAAATTCAAAACCCAATTATAACTTTGACATTTTGAATTTGAAAATTCAGCAATGGAAATAGAACATATTTTACAAAAAAATAAACCCGCAGACAATAATAATCTAAAAATCGTCTGCACACACCAACAAATCTTTTATTGGCCGATGACCTTGATCCAAATTATTTACTAGATCGCACATTATGGTCTGACGAAGCTAAATTTCATTAATTTAGTTGTGTTAATCTTCATAATTGTGTTGAATTTTCCGTAAAAACCCCTATGTTCTATTAGAAAAAGATTTTAAAGCTCCCAGAATAAACGTTTGTGCTGGAATATGATCTGGGGGATTTAGTTTTCCTTGAATAAAATGTTACCGGAGGTGTATATCTGTCTTTGCCTTAAGATAAAGTACTTTTAAAACATTGCCTTCTAGATGTAATCCTGAAACGAGATAACGCTTTACAACATTATACTTAACAAGTTCGAGAGTTCTTAGATGAGCACTTTTGTCGATCAGAGCTTGGAGGAAGAGAATACCTATGGCCTTCAGTGTTTGGGGAGTTGTTTGAACTGTGATGTACGTCAATAATAATATGGAGGACCTAGAAGCTTTGGAAGCCTTCATTGAAACAACATTTCAAACCTTCACTCTTGATATACTTGGCAACATTTATTTGTGCGTCTGTTTATGTATACAAATCGAAGGTCATCAATTTGCGCATTATTATTAAATTAATACTTAATAACTTTTGTTTCGTTTCTATTTTCTTTTGTTTCCGTTTACCTCTGAGATCTAAATTATGCCTTTTTATCGGTATAGGATCATCTCTTGGCAGCAAGCAGAAAAGCGACTACACTGATAATAGACACTTTGTGTACATCAATGGAACAAAAACATACTTTTTATCATAGCAAAAGCCGAAAACAACGCCTTGCGAGTTCTAAATCTTAACATTGCCATAGGTAGCAAAAGTTTTGAATTTTCCATATACCGTAAGCCAAATAGGGTTTTTGACCTAAGAATTTTCGGAGGAAATTCTCTGGGAATTTCTAGAAATGTATTGTCTCAAGTCCCAAGAAAAGGTTATACAAACGCCGCTGTTGACCGCCGAAGCCATAAAGATTGCGAAATGACGCTCATAAGTTTCTGGTTAGAGGCCCCGCCGAGGAACGTAATGGTTTTTATGTTTCTAATAATCTCGCGACCCCCGCTATGTTTGGGGCGCAATTATTCAAGGGGCGCAAGGCACAAACAAACAAGAGTTAAAAATATTCAGCTGCAAGCTATATAATCAGCGAACGACCTCTTTTCTAATTTACCGTTTGCTTAGAAGTCACTTCAGATCATGTC
Source organism: Ignelater luminosus (assembly GCA_011009095.1). Taxonomy (NCBI): domain Eukaryota; kingdom Metazoa; phylum Arthropoda; class Insecta; order Coleoptera; family Elateridae; genus Ignelater; species Ignelater luminosus. The sequence goes on along the minus strand of VTPC01084053.1, from coordinate 6,618 downwards.
GAGACCAATCAATCAGGGTCAATACAGCTAGTACTCTAATTTGTATTGCAATTTACCGTACGCGTGGTTGTAGACTTGTATCAGTTATGTCTTATGAATAAATAAGAAAACTACAACGTTGCATCATCACTCCTACTAGATAATCGCAGATGTTTATAAAACCTTTTTTGTAAGGGAAACCTGTATTGATACAAAGTTGTGCCATTGAAATAAATTAGACGCACTTTGAACACAACGGTAATAACTTTGTCTGATTATTTTCAGAGATAATTACATAAGCTAATATGATAGTTGCTCAAAGAAGAGATAATAGATGTTTTGGAACAGCAATGTCAAATACTGTATAACTAAAACTATTTCCTTCAGTGCGTCGTTAGCTTAACCGTTAAATTAATTTATTTAATTGCAACTAAAAATTCATAACCTAAAAAGCTCTTGCTTATATTTTACTAATTAGGTTGTTGATACTATGCGCCTAGTTATAATTAAACTGTTTATTAATCTACAGCTTCAATATGAATATAACGAGTGATCCACAAAATTTTGTTCCTCAGTTGACCATGGACAGAATGACGTAAATCTGCATTTAATTCATACTTTTATTGCCAGTTAAAATAAATAAGACTTTATTTGAACTGCGGTGATTTATTGCCACTGCTAAATTTTAAAATTCAGCAAAAGCATCTACTACAACAGAATACTCCCGGTTACCATTACGTTTTCTACCTTCCTAAAGTAGTTTTCGATTATAAAACCTTTCCGTTCTTGGGTAAAATCATGTTATCAAAAAGCAATAGCTTTTAAATTTTCAAGTTAGCAGCAAACCTAATTTGCCATACAAGAAGCTTGTTGTTTTTCAGTTCATATTTTTATAATTTGTAATACTGAATTGCCTATCTTTCTCGTTCGTGGTTAGATTTTGTGGATCGCTAGTTAGAAATGAATCAGCTTGATCAAAGAAAGTACGGAAACTTTTAATGAAACAAAAATGACAAAACTAACCAGTTTTTAAAATTGTCTCTAGTTTTGGGAATTTTCTGGACTCGACCAAAAATTGACCAAAATTCAGAAACCCTAAAACTAACTCATGCCGATAATATAATTTTATATCAAAGTAATAGTCCTACACCTCATAAATTTGCAACAATAAATTCTTTAATCCATCATCTTTTTAATATATCCATAAACTATAAGGCAGAACTGGAAATAATCAAAGAAATAGCAAAGAACAATGGTTATTGCGAGAAAACTGTAGACAAGAACGTCACTGAAAACACTGGACCTTGCCCAAAAACACTACATCATACCAACTTTTCCAAATTACGGTGCAATATCATGCAATTATTAATGATAAAGACATTTTTAATTATATATTAATTGTTGTTAACAGGTTTATAGGTCTATTTTATAAAAACGAAGTTTATTCCAAGCTTTCGTACATATATTTGTACTTCTTCAGGGAATCTACAGTAATTACAAACTAATATATTGTTAAATTTAAGAATATTATTTATACTTACAATTGTAAAAAAGGAAAGATTCTTTTATAATAAATAATTAGTAATACAATGTATATAATATTAAAGCTTCTAAAAAGTGAAGAAAATTGTTTTTTTGAAAAATTTTTTTTGTTTGTAAATAGTAACAAATAGTTGAATTTTTTTTAAGTGAATCAGTTATTCTAATTATGTATTGAAAATTTTGTTTTATTTTTTTTGACGTTTATGAATTGTCAAAAATAAACTGTCATTAATTAAAACTAAAGAGAAACATTTATTGAAAGTAGTAAACAGTTTTAATTTTAAGTGTTTATGGAAAGTAAATATGAATAAATTGATGAAAGTTCTTTTATATCAGTGTTTTTATTTATAGAATTTGTTGTTTGTTGTTTTTTTAAATTGTTTTCAATGTAAAAAATTTTTGTATCTGGAAAATTTGGATAATGCAAGTGATCAATAGAATGTTCTGCTAAAGCAGATGATTTTTTATTTAGTCTAATATCACTTTTGTGTTTAGATATCCTATTATTTAAATGTTGAGAAGTTTGGCCAATATATTGTATACAACAGGATTTACAAGGAATTTTATAGACAACGTTATATCTTTTTTCTAATGGAATCTTGTCTTTAAGTTTTGTATAAAGTGAATTAATAGCTTTTATGTTTCTTTTAGCAATTTTAATGCTATGATTTTTGAAAATGGATATAACTTTTGGTGTTACATCTTTTATGTAAGGCAATGAAAAGAAAATTATGTTTTAGTTTAAGTTATTGTTATTATTATTGTTATTATTATTATTATTAATATTATTATTATGGTTTGTATTATTGGTGTTTTTTTTGGTGTATAGGAATTTATTAATAAAATGTTCAGGATATGAGTTATCTAAAAGAATTGATTTTGGCTTTTTTAAATTTTTATTATGTAATGTATGGTGTGACAATTTTTCAATTCTATTTTTTAATTGTAGAATTAGATTTATTTTTATATTTATTGGATGATATGAATGAAAATTTATATTTCCCGAGCTGGTTGGTTTGGTATACCAGTCGGTTATCAAAACGTTATTTTGTAGTCTTATAAATTTGGTATCTAAAAATGGAATACTATTATTAATTTAATTGTAATTGTTAAAAACGTTTAATATTTCGTCTATTTTATTATTAGGTATAGAACATATGATATCATCAACATATTTCTTTATGAATTCTATTTTAAATGATAATTTAGGTATTTTATTAATAAATCGTCTAAAACATATTGTGCTAATATAGGTGAGATTTTGTTTCCCATTGGAGTGCCGAAAATTTGTTTATAGAATTGGTTATTAAATGAGAAATAATTTGTATCGAAACTAAATTTTATAATTTCTAAAAAGTTTTTTTTATCTATATCACAGTAATTTTGAATAGAATTCCATCTAGTTTTAATACTGTTGTTGACAAGATCTAAAGGAATATTTGTGAATAAAGATATAGCGTCGAGACTAATTAGGATATAATTTTGTGGTAAAGGTTTATTATTTATAAATGTTGAAAATTCAAAGGAATCCTTTATATAAAATTCATTATTTCTATCATAAGAATTCGTTAAAATGTTACATATATGTTCTGTTATTTTACTGTTTGGTGAATTTATTGAGGCAACAATTGGACGGAGATTCAATGTTGTTTTATGGATTTTTGGTAATCCATAAAATTTTGGTAAAAAAGAATTGTAAATTTTTAATTTTTTTGATGTATCGCTGTTTATCATTTTTTGATTTTCTAGATTTTTAACTAATTTGTTTGATTTACATTCAATTGTAGAAGTTGGATCTCTATTGATTTTTATGTAAGAATTTTCATCATTTAATAAGTTGTTGGCTAAATTAATATAATTATCTTTATTTAAAATAACTGTTACATTTCCTTTATGGGATTTTGTAACAATTAAATTAGGATTATTTTTTAAGAAAGATTTGGTTTGTAAAAAAGGTGATTGTAAAAATTATTGTAATGTTTTCCATTTTTTAAAAAATTAGTTATAATGTTGGTTATTTGTGCCCTATAGATATTCTTTTGATTTTCATTGTTAAATTTACATATAATATTTTCAATGGAAACTAGATTGAAAGCAGGCCAACCGTTTAACCTCAGGGGTTTTTCGTGTCACAAAACGGACGGACCTGATTGCAATCGGGTTAGTGGAGGGGTAGCTATCTTTATTAGAGAGGATATCCCTGCAACAGAACTCTCAATCAATTCTACACTTCAAGTAGTCGCCATACGCACCTCCTATCCCATCTGTATGTCTATCTGTAACATGTATCTACCTAAAGGTCCAGAAAACGCAGCAGATATCCAAAACATTATTGACCAGCTGCCCGCTCCATGCTTTCTTCTGGGAGATTTTAACGCCCATAATGAGATATGGGGATCAAACAACACAAACATACAAGGTAGAATCATCGAAGAAGTCGTTTCGAACAACAATTTAATTATTTTAAATACAAACCGTCCGACGTACGTTAACGCACGAGCCAATTCTTTTTCTTGTATCGATCTCTCTTTATCTTCACCTACCTTGGCGCCTAAACTAGAATGGTTTACAGACGAGGAAAACATATTCTCAGATCACATATCCATCTACATGTCAGTCTCCTCTAACGTCACGTCAAAATCATTCTTTCCGCGCTGGCTAACTAAAAAAGCGGACTGGGATAAGTTCATAAACTCCATCCCGAGCGAAATTACTTTCCCCTAAAACACCTCAGAGTGTATCGCGCAAATGACCGCAATCATCCTATCAGCGGCGTCGAAAACTATCCCGAAATCATCTGGACAACCAAGGAAAAGTTCGGTACCTTGGTGGAATGCAGAAATCGCACAAGCGGTAAAAGAAAAGAAAATGGCATTTAATAAATTTAAAAAAAACCCTACAAGTTATAACTGCATCGATTTCAAGCGCCGACGTGCTTACGCCAGACGCCTTATTCTACACCATAAACGCAAAAGTTGGCAAGAGTTTGTGTCGTCCCTCTCGGGTACTACCTCCAACGCCGAAATCTGGCGCAAAATAAGAACAGTTACAGGTAAACGTGTAACAAATACACCGACTAGGCTGGCGATAGATAACTTAGATACTTCGGAACCACAAGAGATAGCCGAAATCCTAGCCAAACATTATCAAAAAGTCAGTAGTACAGAAAACTATTCCCAAACTTTTCAGAATATGAAGGACAACCTGGAGCAACCGCTTGACTACCAGACAAATGATCTGCTTCAATACAATAAGCAGCTGACTATGGAAGAACTAAATAAGTCCCTAGCTTCATGTAGTGAATCTTCCCCAGGTCCCGATGGAATTACTTATTCCATGCTTAAGCATCTCCCGCACTCGACTAAGGCATATCTCCTTCGAGTGTACAATAAAATCTGGACGGCCGGCGAATACCCAGACAGCTGGAAAACGGCAATAGTAATCCCCCTCCTAAAACCAAACAAAGACCCAGCATTGCCCACGAGCTACAGACCAATCTCTTTGACCAGCTGTTTGGGAAAACTGTTCGAAAAGATGGTTAATTATAGGTTGGTGTGGTTTGTAGAAAGTCAAAACCTTTTATCGCCGTATCAACACGGGTTCCGTCGCAACCGTTCCACTATAGACAACCTAGTGGCACTGGAAAATGTTGTACAAAATAGTTTTGCATCCCTTCAACACACTGTAGCCGTATTTTTGATATCGAAAAAGCGTACGACATGACGTGGAGGTATAACATCATGAACACTCTACATAGGTGGGGTGTACGGGGCAATATGGCTTTTCTTATACAGAGCTTTCTTAACTCCCGGAAACTCCAGGAAGGTTAGGTAACGTCCTGTCATCATCCTTTACGATCGCCAACGGCATTCCTTAATGCTCTACGCTGAGCGTCACCCTTTTCATTATAGCTATAAATAAATTATTAGAAGCTATAGACGATTCCGTGGGAAAAATGCTGTACGTGGATGACCTATGTATTTTTTATTCACCCTCCTCAATGACCGAGATCACCGAAACTTTACAAGCCGCGATAAATAGTTTGTCCCGTTCAGCACAAAACATTGGGTTTCAGTTCTCGGTAACCAAAACAGCGTGCTTACATTTCTGTCGTTTACGATCATGTAACACAGTACCAGAACTAACGCTGTACAACTCACCTATAAACGTGGTCGAGGCTTTTCGTTATCCAGGCCTCACATTCGATGCTAAGTTATACTGGACTCATCATATCGATCACCTGAGCGTCAGTTGTAAGAAATCGTTAAATTCAATAAGATGCCTGGCGAACATTAATTAGGGAAGCGACAGAGATTTGTTACTTGCGGTCTATAGAAATATTGTTCTGTCAAAAATCGATTACGGTTCCATTGTATATGCATCTGCAAGCAAGTCGCGCCTAGCACAGCTTCAGTCAATTCATTATAATGGTTTAAAACTTGCCGTCGGAGCTTTTAGAACAAGTCCTGCAGAATCCGTCTACTGCGAATCTGGTATGGAATCCCTCCCACTTAGAACTAATAAACTGCTACTTAGATATTGGACTAGAATAAAATGTCAGCCTATGCATCCAAATCACAGCCTCTTGTGTAGTAACTATCTAACTGTATTGAATAGACGACGATCGAATGTCTATAAACCGTTAATAACTAGACTACGTGAGCTTCTGGAAAACATAAACTTCCCTACATTGCAAAGCATCGCACAGGGTGTTAGCGAGGTACCTCCCTGGAGTGCCCATTGGCCTAAGATTATTTCTAGCCTGAGTACCTTTAGCAAAAAAGAAACGACCCGCGTGCAATACATACAGACGTTTAGGGAGTTGCAAACCACGTACAAAAATTTCCAGTTTATATATACAGACGATTCCAAGATACCGGAGGGAGTAGGATGTGCGTTTACAGTGGGAGAGGAAATCTATACTTTATCCCTTGACCCAAATATTAGCGTATTCACTGCCAAACTCTTAGCCATACGACAAGCACTTCTATATATCAGTAGCCAAGACATAAAAAAATTTGTAATCTGTACGGATTCAAAAAGTTCTGTGGAAGCTATATCAAACATCTACAACCATGATGGTATGGTTCAAGGTAT
>VTPC01084051.1:0-14090 GCA_011009095.1 Ignelater luminosus | reverse complement strand
GGACATTAAGTTTTAATGCTCAACACATTCTCGAATTTTAAGAAAAGAAATAAAAGGAAGTTTAAGGGGTAAGTTAAAAAGAGATAATTACTTTCTCGGACTTTTGGTAACAAAAGGGCCTGTAGGTGTAGATCATTTAGAGTGCCATCCTATAACAAGGAATAGACAGTTTGCTCAAAAATATTTCTATAAAATTTTACCAAATGGAGATAATGTTCACAGGAATTGGAGTTTTTACTGTGTAGAACGCGATGCAGTTTAATGTTTTCCTTGTTTGCTGTTTGGACTAGGCAGTACCCAATTCTCTATGCCGGAAACAGAATTTACCAACTGGCGTAACATTGACGGCAAAGTAGAATTTCACGATAATTCTGCTTTCCATAAAAAACGCGTTATCGACTTAAAAACCTTGGAAGTGAATATCGGCCAAAATCGCGTTGTCACTGAAGAAATCCAGAAAAATGATTATTTCCGAAACGGAAAAGTGGAAGCATATTTTAAAATGACCCCTTCTTTAAACATCACATAGACTTGGAAAACAAATCAGTAAAATACTTCTCACCACAAACTCATTTATTATTGGATATGTAGAAAAGAATAAGAATGAGTGCACGATTAAATGCAATCATATAAGGGTTGCCATACATATCTTGAACGGTTTTGGAGATAATCGTTATTCTTTTGTCAGGGCTTTCCCTATTAAAAAGTATGGAAACACGCTGCTCTTGCAAAAATGGTAAGAGATAGACAAATGAAATTTGGAGATCTTAAAGTAGGCATTGTTTGCCATGTGTTGCAAAGAGACTTAAGCTCAAATCTTCAATTGTTTTTCCGTTCGGCCGCCATCTTAAATTTCTTCAAATAGATTACCCTGTATATGAGCCGATATCTCGATGGGAATTTTAAAGTCAAATTCAATAATATAAGGGTTGTTATACTTATCTTGAAAGGTTTTGGGGATAATCACTATTCTTTTGTCAAAGACTTCTTAACTTCAAGGACGGATTCGTAACGCAAGTAGTTCCGCCCGATTATTTGCAAAATTCCTTACGAACATTTGAAAAGATTGTTTCATTGCCAAAAAGTTAACGCAACGCCTTTTGAACACTTCTTATAAAATTATTATGCGTTTTTGTTATTATCAGTTCGTTACTATTTGGTCTTGTTCCACCTTTTTAGTTTCTTCCAGCATCGATCTATTATTTTAAATAAGTAGGCTAAGGGCAAAATTTCTACGGTTTTCTTTTACTTTAATTACTTATAAAACAATCGCACACCATTTTTTTTAGTTCAATTGCCTTTGCTGTTTCACGGGTAACTCGATTTTGATAAAAATTAATAGTGAAATCCTTGACAAAAGAATAGCGATTATCTCCAAAACCTTTCAAGATAATTATAGCAACCCTTACATTATTGAATTCGCCTTTAGAATCCCTATCGAGATATGGGGTCATATACAGGGTGATCCATTTAAAGAAATTTAAGATGGCGGCCGTACAAAAAAACAATTGAAGATTTGATCTTAAGTCTCTTCGCAAAACCTGGCAAACAATGCCTACTTTAAGATATACAAATTTAATTCGTCTATTTCTTACCGTTTTTGCAAGAGCAGCGTGTTTCCAAACTTTTTAATAGGAAAACCCCTGACAAAGAATAACGATTATCTCCAAAACCGTTTAAGATAGGTATAGCAACCTTTTTATCATTGAATTTGTCTTAAAAATTTCTATCCAAATATGTGGTCATATACAGGGTGTTTTATTTAAAAAAATTCAATATGGCGGTCGTACGAAAAAACAATTAAAGATTTGTTTTTAATTAATTTTGCAAAACATGGTAAAAGATACCTACTTTAAGCTCTCCAAATTTCATTTATCTATCTCTTACCGTTTCTGCGGGGGTAGCGTGTTTCCATACTTTTTAGCGACCCTGTATATGCGGTGATGACCTGAGATCGCACACTGCATAGTAGGTAGTAGGACTGTCTTAAAAGCAGAGAAATGTGTATTTTACAGCAAGGAGAAGCACTGCTTCTTGCAACATTGGATGATGAAGACCGCGATACTCAAATGCGAAAGTAATAAATGGATCGAGATAAGTAAATAAAATTCATATTTGTAAATATTCCAGGTAGAACACAATCTCGGAAAAAGGTTGTTTTAATGTTGGCTCAATATTGTAACATTGGGCCAAGATTTCGTATTTGTAGCCAATATTGGCATAATATTGTTTAAACAATAAATATACAATGTTGTGTTACCAATAACGGCCAAATATTGGGATTATATTGTTCATAACTATATTACTAATACAATATTTGGCCAATATTGTTTTCTAATAAACTACCAATATTTACATTTCTATATTGTATCAACGCAGGTTAAACATTGTCCATACAATATCGTCATTCCATGATTGGCACGATTTTTGTTTTCAAATAAATATCCTATATAGATTTTACAATATAAAACCAACTTTGGTTATTTGTAGATATTAAAATATTGTTAAATCTAGATTTGGCCAATGAATGAATGAAGGGGTTAAGTAACATTTTTTCAAAATGAGTTCTGTCGTGACTGAAAGGGTTATGTCCCAGCAGCATTTTATTCTGCTTACACTACATATAAACTAATACCAAAAACCAAATTGAAATTCTTTTGTTATTAAGTAAATTCCAAACAACTTAAATTTTTGCAACATAACTCCTTAATCCACTTGCCCCTTCGATTGTATAAAAACTACACTTTTTGATTTTATATTTACACAGCCATATTGGATTTCCAAATTTCCTACAGTACAAAATCTCTATCCACTACTTTTTAAAAATATTTATCAGTTTTATTCTTTAAAATTGATTTCTGTTCCAGAATGCCGAAAGTTACGTTGGTATCATTTTGAACAATGAGATTTAGCTGCTACTTTGAATTAATATTCACAAAATCTTGATCGAAAGTAGCTAGTCCATGATTGAGAACAGCAAAAATGGTTCCATTTGTACAAAATTCAACGGTTGTACATAAAATTTTGTACATAATTCGTGGGATACACTATTATCGCACGCACATGGTTATTCAAAACTCGGGCTAAAGCCTTCGTTTGCGCAATTTCTACGTGCGTGCGATAATAATGTGTGTATCTCACTCATTGCGTAAATAACTATTGCGTTCTTATGTTTACTATTATTCTAGAGGTGTGTATTATAATTGTGTTTTATGTTTTTTCTGCTTTTTTATTGTTCTGATTCTAGATTTATTTCCAGTTTTTTGTTATTTTGATGTGTAGTTAATTAATGGTAATAATTAATTGTAAAACGTGCGGTTAAAAACCAGCGAATTTATTTTTAAATAAAACGTCATACAGTAAAATAGTCTTTTCACTATTAGTGCACTGGATGGAGGGGGTGCAAAAATGCCGACTTACCTATAGTAAAATTTTGTGTAGCTACGGCCCTGAATAAGTACTTAAAATGTTAAAATTTCGAATTCTTGTCTTTACTTTTTAATCAACACACCTTTTCACATTTTTTTTTCAAAAAATAAACACATTTGTTGTGAAAATAATACTTAATCGTATTTAGTAAATGGCACGGAATAAAAATTTGAAATTTGGCAGTTGGTTACTTGATATGCGCTTTAGAAATAGTCGCTAAAATCCTAGGTTGCTATTTAAAAAATTATCGATAACATCATATCCCAAATTTGGGACATGCTGTATAAATATTTTTTTAATAAAAAAGACCAGAATTGAAAATACTAATCGATGTGTCCCAGCATTTTTCAAAAAAAAATTGTTTTTGATTTACTGAATTTATTCCAAGTTACAGACTCGCTCGGAATACTTTAAAATTAAAATAAAAAAATATCTCGAATACATTTTGATATAATCAAGATGGAAAAATTTTTTTGTTTTAAATCTCGTCATGATTCACCAATTAGACTTATTCTGGCTCGCGCACCTAAGATACCCAAAATTGCTTTAAATTATAGCAAACTGTGCAATGCAACAAGTCATCCAAAATTAAACTGAGGTACAATTTCTAAACTCAAAGATTTATATTTTTCTTATGACACTGGTTTAGATTGTTATTCAAGGGTTGAAAGTCGTAATACAAAATATGGTACTCCTAGATGGAATCTTATAATTTTCAGAAAGGATTTACAGAGCTCAGCCTATTGATAAGATACTAAAGCAAAAAGCAGGACAGAATATGTGGTACACGCTTGCAAATACCCATAGCCTTACAAGGACGCTCTAAAGTGAAATAATATTGTAAAGTAGGCAAAATAGAAGACTCCAATCAACATCAAAAGGGCGATATTAAAGTTATTTTTCTCTGTTTTGCAATTTTTAAAACAATTTTTAGTTTGAAACTTATGTGAGTATTAGAATGCAAATTTCGGAAAACAGAAATTCCTCCTGCATGACAAATTATTGGATACTTATAATATGTATTATAAATGACAAATACTGCACTTTGCACTTTAACTTCCGACAGACATTGAGATCACCATCATGAAAAAAGAATGAAAGAAAAAAACAAAAAGGTCCTATAAATAGCCAACTTTCATCCTATTTAACCGATCCTGTATCTCTTACCGTTTCCAAGATCCCCATGCTGTGCATCCTTATCTTGAACACACTGTATATTAGAATAGTAACAAAGTTTAGAATGCGAATAGTTTCAAAATCAAATTTTGTGCAAATGTTTTTCTAATTGTAAGTAGGAGTTCTACTTATGTTATATTAATAAAAACAAAGGAAGAAAGAAAATAGCTTTAAGTGCAATCTCTTTTAATTAGAGAGTTTATGCCTCATGAATTATTTCTAAAATTCACCGACTCGAACGTGCACATCCTTCTATTAGTTCTGGCAGTATTTTCATAACATTTCTATTGCTAATTACTGTCAATATTAATTAGATTGCAGGTTCCTACTGTCGGTATAAAACCTAGTTTCCAATTACAAATGTAAATTATCTATAATAGTCAAAAACGTAAATTAAATTCTGGAATCCTTAGCACAAAAGACAACCAAATTAAATGAAATTCTCTGAAACTAATTAGTTGAATTTATAAAATAATAGTAGTCTAAAAAGTCAACAAAGAACTTGTCAAATTAACCATTAGATAATTAAATATTGTTCTGAAAAGGTTCTGTCAAATTATAGAATGCGATTCTTCAGATGTGGGTCTTGCAGAATTATTAAATTTCTCATTTGCTATCATTATTACAATTTTATTAAATTAGTTAATAATTGATTATCATCTAGTATCCCTTGTGTTTTATAACGTAATAATGATTTCATACGGAATCAAAATGCTTTTCAATAAATAAATGAAATCTTAACTTAAAACAAAAAAGGTAATTTCTTTATATCGGTCACGGTTTCAAATAGTTACCAAAAGTGAAAAGTTTCTTAAGTGATATGCAGCATTTGCAATGCAACATTTTACGTACCTTTAAAGAGAAAAATTTTTTAACGAAAGTTATTTTATAGAACTGAGATGTAGACAAAAATAAATTTTGCAGATGCATGTAAAAAATACAGAGAGCGTCGTCATGATGTAAAAAGAAGTTAAAGCAAATTCGGGAATTTGCAGATTTCACAATGTTGTTGAAAAACTCATGAACTATTTTGGGAAAAATTTTAAATTTAATTAGTAACTCAGCTTTTCTAAAAATAGTTCTACTAAGGGTTTAGAAAAGCATATTATTGTAAATAACCAAAGCTCTTCTAAAAGAATGAAAAAAAGTTGATATTTTTGTTTTATTTTACTTTAAGTTCTAACTCAATTTATTCTAGCCTGTTGACATTCATCATGATTAGAATTGTAGATTAAACCTATTTAAGTACCGACTGAAATAAATAAATATAAAATCTGTAATTTGTAAGGTCGTAAAAAGGTATCCAAATGCAAGCACCTACTTCGTTTTAATCTCGTAAAGGAGTTTAATCGTAATTGCTTATTTTCAATTTAATACCTAAGTGCCTTTCCCATCTTGTTCGTATTTCTTCGAGAAAGCATTAAATATGATAAGTATTTGTTTCATTTTCGTAAGATACTTATGCATAAATTTCAATTCATAATCTCAAGATAATTTCATAAATTTGACTGAGCTCGTATAAATTTGAGCTTCTGTGTGTAGACATTCCGCAGGATAGGTTTAGCAAAACAGTTTAATTTCGCTCGAACGTAGCGAATATTAAACGTGTATATCTCACCATGAAGGGTGTTGATTAATCAAATACAATTGACGGCGACTAGTAAATTACAATTTTATTACTACAACGAGATAGTAATTTAGGATTTTCTAAAAATCTGTTTCGACTTATTTAAGAGTTCAAAAGCCAAATGTTCATTTAGCATTAATTCAGAACAGGAGATTTATCCAATTAATTTTCTGCTAAGCAACTGGATGTATGGCTTCCTACCTTTGTATGTTTTGTGCCTAGCTTAGAGCTTTCTGTGGGTTTATGTAGTGCCTGAAATAGCTTTACTATGTCATTAGGACAGTTAGGAAGTTAACGGCTGGGGAATCATTTTGCAATTTAAAACACATAATAATGCATAATTTTCAATCACTAATAGGTGCGGGACCTAAAATTATGCTGAATTTCGCTATTTAAAATAATTTAAATTTTAAATTCGAGGTAATTAATCTTAATGAATTCGCAACTTCGTACGCAATGTTTAAGCGCACTCGGGTACATTATTCCACAAACTGTACAAACCACAAAACTGGAGTTAACACGAATTAGCAGTTGTAGACACAGTTTACGCATTGTTTGATATTACATTATGTTTATAATAGATAACACTGAACTTGAGAGTTCGTTCTGGTTGAAATCGTTCACCAAAATTGACGATTGCCATCTGCTAAAGCTGCCGAGAGTTACTGAGCTGACGATAGTAGAAGATAAATCCAAGTTAAGCAAGTATTCGTAAAATCGAAGTGAGCAAAACGATCTGTAGGACAAAGCCAGCGCTAAAACCTATTAAAGATTTGATTTAGAACGTTAAAAAACGCCTATCCAAGGCTTTACGCGCTCGAAATGACTCGAATGAATGATTGATGAATTCGTTTTTATCCCAAAGTAATTTTTACGCTTAAGGTATTTTATTATTCCCAGCCACAAAATTCACAGCTATGGGATGAATGCAAACGAATTTTAAACTCGGCCAATATTTCATCATTTTCATTACTACCTTTACCTTAACCGTCATCAAACTCCAGGGCGTACTTGTTATATACAATATTAACTTTAATAACAAGATATTTCCTCCTAACCACCCTTGTGAGCTTAAAAACATTCACAGAGGGAAAATTGAATTACCATAACAATTTAACGACTTCAAATGAAAATTATACTGCAAATGTTGTTTTTAAGATATACGTATCCGCTTTTTAGTATACAGTAGTATATTATTTCATGGTATATAAAAGCAGCAATTTGATGGATCGCTTTTATCCTGTATATATGTGTGTTTAATTTCAGTCGATGGAAATTTTAAAAATCCAGCTATAAAATTTCACAACAAACAGTTAAACAGTTTTGTCTCTTGTACATCAGGTAAGTAATTTAAATTTCTAATTAAGAGTATTAATAGTTAACACCGTTTAACGTAGAAATTGAAATGCTGTCTTGAATTTTGATTAACTAGATATCGATTATTTAGGGATGTACACAGCAAGAGAATTTCCCACTAATTATAAGTGTAATTTCAGGTGGATACTGAGAGAACAGACCCACTGGGTTTAAGTACTAACCAAATATTTATTTAGAAAATGTAAACGAGAATGTGATTTATAAATGCGCAGGAGTACGAGGATCTCAGATTAATTATTACTGTAACGTTATGTGGTTAGTATACAATGAACTTCTAAAAGCACAGAATAAACATGATTTAACGGTTTAAATTATTATTGGACAATTAAAATTGTAAAGTCCTACATAACACTTAATTATAACAAATATAAAACGTGGCAGATTTAAGAACAACAGATACATCTTAAAAAGCAAATAATCACTTCAAACTCTGTAAGTTATTTTACTCAACAAACCTCGAAGCGTTGTTAGAGTCAAGTGAGGAATTGAATGAGAAGTACCAAAAAAATCTAACTTTAAATAAAATGCACACTCGCGGAAACAACATTGGCGAAAACAACAAGGTTGTCAGTTTGGCCTCTGATCAGTGCTACACACTCAGGACTTACAGATACCAAGGATGAAAGAAAAGCTACCAACAGGAGGAACGTTCACAAGAGAAATAATGCAATAGTTACGTAGTTCAAGAAAACTGTCAATACGATTAAGATGTAGTCTATAAAGAAATCCATTCTGGAAAAAATACATCAGAAGACGGAACAGCAAAGTCGTTTGCTTGGTTTTGGAAAATTATATTATTTGGAAAGACTATGTTGATTGTTGATTAAACAGGTCCAACAAAGACGCTAGTTTGTGATAAATAAAGATCATGAGAAAAGGCCCAAAATGAAAATTCATGGAGGAAAAGTCAATATGAATCGTGGTTTGGATTCAAAAATCTTGAGAAGCGGAAAAAGGAAAAAGGCCCAACTAAAAGACTCAGTCCGAACACTAATAACGTGCTTGCTTGCTAGTTCAAGGATGTTGAAAACGGAGTAGTTCGAACATGCGGAATTTTATACAACTATGGCTTAATGCGAAAGTTTCTTTATACTCCAGATAAATTGTTTTGAAATAATTTTCACACACATTTAATCTTTCAAAACCAAGAGGTCGGATTTAAAATACATCTAGCTTTCTCGTTAAAATCAATCAGACAGTTTTTCACATTATTGTGTCACATTAACCAGACAGATTGCAATAATAGTAGTGTACCTCAACCAGAAAGTACCTTATATACGAATGATAAGCTGTCTGGACGGGAACAGCAATTTTAAAGACGAGCGAAAGTCTTGCTCTTATCGAAGCATTGTCAAAATTCATCCTGTAAATTGTTCCCTATAGATAAACCACACAACAGCAAAGCAATAACATCTATGCCACATAATTTAAACTATTACTAAACCAAAAAGTTCGACACTCACAAAATTTTCTACAAACTTGCTTCTCTTTATATTGTCTCAAAAGGCAATGCTTGTCCAAAATGAACCAGTTGCACGATAAATGGACTTAAAAGACTACGTCGTAACCAATCATACGAGGTGTGTGAGAAAAGTAATGAGACTGGAAACACTGCGGGAGATCTGGCAACGTTGTCTTTACCGGCCTGTGCTAAACCGGTTTGTTTATCGCTTCCACTTCCTCAGTCCGAGTTACAACTCCGTACAGCTAACGCATTATTTTTGACAGCGCCATCAGTGAAGTTGTGTTTTTGTTGTGTGTTACAGAAATGGAGCATCGGAATTTAGAGCAACGTTGTGCAATAAAGTTTTGTGTTAAACTTGGTGAATCCGCGAGTGTGACTTTTGAAAAGTTGAAACAGGTCTATGGGGAACAGTGCTTATCAAGAGCACAAGTTTCCCGCTGGCACAAATCATTTTTGGACGGCCGAGAACACGTTGAATATGAACCTCGCTCAGGGAGACCTTCAACTTCAAAAACTGACGAAAACGTTGAACGTGTGAGGGCTCTTGTGAGATCAGACCGCCGTTTAACAATAAGGATGATGAGTGAACAGTTAAATTTAAACACTTTCACCGTGCATCAAATTTTGACAGACAATTTGAACATGCTAAAGATTTGTGCCAAAATGGTGCCGAAAAACCTCACAACTGAACAGAAGAACATTCGAAAAAACGTGTGCGTTGATCATCTTGAGTGGATTGCCAATGACCAAGAATTCTTCAGGTGATGAATCCTGGATATTTGAGTAAGATCCTGAAACAAAGCGGCAAAGCAAAGAGTGGCACACTCCGTCATCTCCTCGGCCGAAGAAATGTCGAATGAGCAAATCAAAGATCAAGACCATGCTGATTTGTCTTTTTTGGCAGTAAGGGTATCGTGCACAAAGAATTTGTTCCACCAGGACGAACTGTCAACAAAGTGTTTTATAAAAGTGTCCTTGAAAAGCTCAGGAAAAGAGTGATTCGTGTGAGACCAGACATTGTAGACAAGTGGATGCTTCATCATGACAATGCTCCGTGTCACACAGCAATTTCCATCAGTGAATTTTTGACCTCAAAACGCATTACTGTTGTTTCTCATCCCCCCTATTCACCTGATTTGAGTCCTTGTGACTTTTTCCTTTTCCCGAAATTGAAACATGTCCTAAAAGGACGTTATTTTGGAACTCTGGAGAACATTCAAAAGACTGTGACCGACCAGTTAAAAGCCATACCAGTTGAAGACTTCCAGCGCTTCTACCAAGAGTGGGAACAACGACTCCGCCGGTGTATAGCTGCCCAAGGGAACTACTTTGAAGGGGATAACATTGTTGTTTGAAAAAAATAAAAACTTTGGTTAGTATGAAATCAGTCTCATTACTTTTCTCACATACCTCGTATGATGACTGAACCAATACTGTAAGTCGTTGGTCACACGTGTAACATCTATATTGACATCAAACTGTGTTAGTATCTACTTCAAGAAGCTAGGTAGGAATCTTTCGGTGATTTTCACAGGACTCTTCAAATCTCGTGTAATTCTTTTTTGACGTTACAATTTTCAATTCAAAAAGAGTGGTAGACAGCAATAGTGCTACTGAATTTATCAACACGGTCAGAATCAGCGTTTTAAAGTATATAAGATTTTTTATTTTCGATTTTTTCTTTATTAAACATAATAGTCTTAGGGGACCACTTTTTGAATCTTTATTAGTTGATGATGATGATCAAGTCTACAGCGTTATGTTTTTTAGAAACACAAGTATTAATGAGTTGTTTTCTAGAATCAGGTTGGGTGTCAACTTTTAAGAAATTTGTCTTCTGGGTTTTATTTATCTTTTTGCAACGGCATATTATTTCAATTTGTAATTTACAAAGAGCAGTGCAAACATTAAGAAAGTTCAACGTGCATATAGTAGATTCCAAATATAGAGTAACCACTGATGACAAAACCATTTTCTGGGGACCGCTGCGCTAGATCTTTAAATTCGACTAATACGTTTGATCTGAGTTTATTGAAATTTTTAAAATAGCATTCTACCGATAAAAATCAAATTCTAAAGCATATTGGCAGTGTTCTAAAATTCTAACTATCTAAAATTGATCACACGTACATATGAATATAATAAAACATTCCACTCGTTGTAGATTAGCTAGATGTTAACGAAGTAACAATAAAGAAAACAACTAATACTGTTTCACACAAAACTAACCCTGGCTGTGCCTCAAAGCAGCAAGTATGTTACAAAAATCAAAAGTAAACTTTTGAAATTGAGCATTATATTAATTTTCAAAGTCGGTTACGGTAGCTAACGATGCGTCCAATAGTAAAACCTCTGGTTGCAGTCTACGTAGCCAGATTGCACTAAAAAAATTTCATATTGAAATATAGTCTGCCAAGATAGAAAACAAGAGTTGAACGGTAATCATTCTGAGACATAATTTTTAATTTTAAGTTCCACGTGCAATACAAATTAAAGATCTACGTGTTGAGTCACTTTACGATTGACGTTCCTTTATAAAACTAACATTTCCTGCTTTATTTCTTACAAACTGTTGCAAAACACTGTCAAATTATTTTTAATCGGCCATTAAGAGAGACCAGATGTAAAACTAATTGATTCTGCTAGTATTTTATATCAAATACGTTTCAATATTCTGCTGTATAGATCAAAACATTATGTTACTTAATTGGGTGGGAAGTTAATTGTCGTCCTTCTCGCCATCAAGTCATACTGTCAGAATTTGGAGCGCAGGTCGCCTTCTAATTCGCATCTTTAGCAGGTTGCTGGACATCTACATCTAGGTCAAAAGTTAGGCTATCGCCGACAGAAAGATTCTGCGCTCTTTGAGTCGTTCTGCAACTGGAGCGTCTCCTTTTGGAGCAGATGTTAGTCAAGCTAGCCAACACCATTTTCACGTTACAGTTGTGATCCTGATGAGAATCGTTTTTTCCACTATCATTGACAATACCGTTTTCTACCATGGTTACCGCGACGAAGGAGTAGTGTGTACATCTGTACCGCCTAGATAAAAGATGAATTAGAAATATCATGTCTTAGAAAATCTAAACTATTCACGTCCAGATTTTGTAGTAATAAATGAAAATCAAATTCTGTTAATGCAAAAGTGGGAGAGTAGAATGGTAGTTTGGTAGTAAAGCTGAAAATCACAACTGCACGGACGCGGATGTGGGCCCTGGTGGGTAAATGAATGATCAAATGAAGCGTGCACGAAGTAGACCATCCACAATCCACCTGTCGCTTCGGCTGATGGTAACTAAAGTAAGTATGGTGTTGCTATGGGCGGCCTGAGACCCTACCAAAGATAGCGTCTATGCGATGGTGGTTGTGATATATTAAATCCGTCGGCTAAAAATAACAACAATTTTCTAAACTGAAGGTTAGTGAAATGCTGTACAGTTTCAGAAAGAATAGAAAATGTGTGAAGAGTCAATTTGAATGAAGCAACCTCTAACTAAAATATATCCTTTTGCTCGAAACAGTCTAACAGAACAGGTTTCCGTCGTTGTGTTAACAAATTCTACACAGTATCAACTGGATTTGAGCATTCCTTCGCATGCGTAAGTTGCATTTTCTTGGAAGAAGAAGGTGATCAAAACTAGATAAGGAAGTGTTTCGGTCAAACTCTAATGAATTAATAAGGATTTTGTCATGTAATGTGATGGCCAAGTTTAAAATAAGAAAAGTGTCTAATTATGGACATTTACTTTTCTTACGCGCTTCTAGTTTCTGACATTCTACATTGAATCATCTCCTTAACAAAAAATTTAATTCTTTTACCACCATCAGTGCCCGTATCAATACTACTATCAATATCGCCAAACATGAAAAGCCCATCTTCGATAGTGGTAGATTAAAGTAGATTTAGATCATTTTGTTGGACGCAAATGGACCCAAAATATATTTTGATGTAACTTGCCCCAGACTTATGACAATAATATAAAATAGATCTCATGAGTTCCTCATTGTTTCTTCGTATCGCAAGTCTACATTTGTCAAAAAATACCGTCAAAATAGGTGTCTCAATAAAACCATTTAAAAAATTTTAAGTAAGGGTTACAAAGCAGTTAGCCCTACAGTATAGTGTTTTATAACACTATATAAATTACTTTTAGTTAAAATATCTTACAATAGATATTTTCAAGGGAAATGTAGAATTTATCGACGAAAAGTGTATTTTGCATATTTCTTCTATTATTTCTTACTTTAAGAGGGCGCCACGGCTTTCAAGGTGATGTATTGCACAAAATTACCGCCTTGAGCCAAATTTGCCCGCGTGGTCGTCACTATCAACCAGCCAACCAATTATCACTCAGAAGAATTTCCTTTGCGTCTTCGCACCAAACCAACCAACGAATCTCACGAGCACCGGGTTGAAGAAGAGCACAGTTCTTATAGCATCTATTTTCAAGACAAATCTTCCAACAAAATCTAAAATTTTTTCATTTATAGTTAAATTTGTAAATAACTTGTGTTAGAAAACCATCTGCTTGTAAGTCAAACTGCCTTCTATCACCAGACAGTAACTCCGACTTCTCAAAAGTGGATGTACAAAAACATTTAAATAAGGCAACAATATTAAGATAAAAGAACGCAAATGGGCAGTTTTCCTCTACTCCCGCGCTCATTTTAAGTACAGTTAGCATTCTTTTACACATAGGTGTTTTGTTTTCTGATACAGAAACAGATAAGTTCTAATAGAAGAAATATAATTAGTTTCCTTGGTGGAAATACTGCGGCAAAGTCGGAAAAACAACTACCAGATCTAAATCTCGGAGAACTCTATAGATATATTTGAAAATTAAAACTCCTCATCTCCAAAAATTAAAAAAAAACACTTTCTGAGCAGAAAAAGATGGGTACTTAAAGTGTATCCTTGAAAAGTAATGTTAGTGTTTTCTCTTTCAGTTTTAGTATAAACAACCATTTGGTTAATAATACGAGGTGTGTGAGAAAAGTAATGAGACTGGCAACACT
>VTPC01084048.1:0-10048 GCA_011009095.1 Ignelater luminosus | reverse complement strand
CTATTTTGTTGTTGCAACCCAAGCCGAGATTTTTGTCGAATGTATAGTAGGGTAAAATAATGTTTTATATTTATTGTAAATGTTTTAGCTATCTTCTGTATTCCAAAGATTAAAACTTTTGGAGAGGCATGGAAGTCAAACTGAGGGCATTCTACACCAATACACTACTTCCAAAACTCATCAATCCTCGGCAAAGCCTAGAAATGCAACTTCGACAAATCTATATGCAATAACTATGATTGAATATTGTGAATTCTATTATACCCCAACAACTGGGGCAGTGTAAATTAATAAAAAGCATGTAGAAGTTTTATCCAATTTGATGTTTGAGTTTCTTCTTCCCTACATATACATACAGGGTATTTCAGACTACTAAGAACATACAAATTTTAACGTGGAAAAACAACTGTTGGATCAGAGTCTGTTTATGCCAATTACAGCCATTAGAAATAATGTAAAATGACATTTCAGAAAACAAAACAATAGCTTTATAATAAATGTCTAATAATGACGTTTATTGAAAATAATGAAGTATTGGTTTTTTCTGAAATGTCATTTTACATGGGCATAAGCAAACTCTGATCATAACGATTTTTTCCCATGTTAAGATTCCTATGTTCCGAGTGACCTAAAACACCCCGTATATGCATGTCTCAACCATACCGATTGCAAATGATCATCAGAACGCTAAAAGTATATACAGGGTGTATTATTTCAGGTAGAGAATATCAACGCTACTCGATTCTGTATCAAAAACTATGCAAGAAACTCTAGTACCAATTTGTTATTAACTCTTCGGTTGTGGAAATATTAAGAGTCGTAAATTTATATATAATTTGCTTATGACTGTCCAAAATTAATAAATAAAAGTAACCACCCATAGTTTAGATACCAGAAAACATAAATCAATCATATTTTCTTCCTATTTACCAGCAATTTTCTTTAAAATGGCTTTTACATAATGCAATTGCTTTGATTTACTTGTTTGTAGAAGATATTGCAATACTGTATTGTTTAATTAGACGGTTGCTGAGCATTTTGGGTTAAGCTGTGCAAGTTGCTTAAGTTGTCATTGACAATCTTTTTTCGTGTTTTGTTAAGATTTGCTAGTGTTATTTAATCGTTTAGTTGAAAGCATGGAATATACATTCAATGAATACGTGGATATGTACCTAATATTAGGAGAGTGTCGTGGCAATTTTCATACAGCTCAAGCTTTGTATGCAGAAAGGTACTCGAACAGAAGACATCCTAATACCAACCTTATCCAGCGACTAGACCGGCGATTACGAGAAACAGAAAGATCAGTACCCTTGATGGGGCAGATGGAAGCCGTGCTCGTGGTGTACTACTGCCGCAAGTAGAAGAAGAAATATTAAACGTATATTTGAAAATGAACCCAATCAAAGTGGGTAACATGTTGATAGGACAACGGATTTTGCCACATCGTTTAAATACAAATAACTATATTAACTTTATTACCAACAATTTATCGAACCTCCTGGAAAATGTGCCTTTAGCAACCGAAGATAAACTGATTGAACAGATCAACCACGCAGTTACCATGATAACAAACCAAAATATGCTTGAAAACTTGGAAGGGGGTATCATGCGCCGAGCCATAAAATGTCAAGAGGTTGTAGGAGCTCATTTTGAACATCTTGCATTAAGTGCTTTTACATACCTAATATCTTGTAATTAGAATTGTTTCAAATTACTGTATTTGAAAATTATACGAATTCTTAATGTGCATAATTTACCTAGAAACATTGATAATAACGACCTGCAAACATGTTACTAAGGTAATCACGTTAATAAACTTAAGTTATGACCTATTCTTGCTCTACTTATTTACAATTTTCATGCAGCGTTGCAAGTATTAAAAATTTTAAATGACGTTTATTTCGAAAAATATGATAAACACACTAAGTCTAAGTTTATTTATACTTATTTTATTATTTTGTTTGCGTTAAAATGTATTTGAACAAACGAAAAGGAAAATTCACAATAACAACTAAATCTAGACTGAAATACTGAGAAATCTAATAACAATAACAACTATTAAAATTAAATTAAAAAAATTAATTTTTAATTTTTTCGTGGATACGCACTTTCAAAACATTTACTTCTTTGGAGAGGAGGGGCCTTCAAAGCGCTATAATAACCATAAGACAAAAAATAGATCAATGTATTAAAGCAACTGGTGGTCTTTTTTTAACATTTATAAAAAAAATTAAAAATTTATTTTTTTATTTTAATTTTAATAGTTGTTATTGTTATTAGATTTCTCAGTATTTCAGTCTAGTTTTAGTTGTTATTGTGAATTTTCCTTTTCGTTTGTTCAAATAGATTTTAACGCAAACAAATAATAAAATAAGTTTAAATAAACTTAGACTGAGTGTGTTTATCAAACCGACTTTTACACTTATGTTAATATGTCTTAGCATATGAATCATGATTAAGATATCCAAGACCATAAAAGAAGCATCATTGTCTTTACTACAAAACGCAATTTTTTTAAAAAATAATATGGGATTATACATTTAAAGACCAGTTTTCGACAAAAATGTAAAAACAAATCCAGGTTCGTATTGAAAAAAATTGACCTGATGCTAATATCTGAAAGAGGAAACGCCGTATTAAAAAAATTATTACACAGTTTTAAAGAACATAAAAAAGTGCTCTAATAATGTGTTATTAGTTTTTAAATACATCTGAAAACAAAGGCGTAAGAAATTAACAACGAAAAATTATTATTTCGGTTTTTCCGGATATCTCCGAAAGTATTCAAAATTTTTAAACTTTTTAAACGGCATGTTGTTAGGCACATAAATGTGCAACTTTGCAATAATTTAAACAAATTCGTATCTCTTACGGTTTTTGAGATCCCCATACAACTACTCGAATTTGTAACACCCTGTATACTACTAATTACTAATAATGTTTTTTTTATTTGTGATAATTACATCTTTCTTATATAAAAGATTATAAACACAAACGACAATATTAGGTTTTCCTTGTAAAACGTAACGTTGTACTTACGTTTAAATGTACTACTATTATTTTTCCTATTATTGCTATTACAATTATTATTATTATTATTATTATTAAATTGCTTTTATTTTGAAGTCGTTAAATTATCTCATTGAATTGCATTGGACTGTTTTTATTTGTAGAATGAATGGCTAAAAGCAATGTACTGCGATTTATAACACTTTTTGTCCCCTACCGAACTAATCCTGTTGTCTGTTGTAATCCTATTGTAGTTATGACAATTCGAAGATTTTTAATTTACGACTTTCACAGGTAGTAAGTGGTGTAAGGTGTTGCCTAACTTATAGAATGCAAACCAGCAGATCAGTAAGGTATCAGCTTCAATGATTTCAGCAGTTTTATTTTGATATGGTTGTAGTCTAACGAATTTAGTCTTCAGATACTAAAATAGAAGCTTAAAATATATGCTTTTATAGAAGTTTTAATTTAGTTAAAGCATTCGTTTGCCGGTTTTTCATGCCGTTAACTGGAAACTATCAGATTTTATAAAATGCAAATTAAATCACTTTTCTTGCATATTATTCTATAAATGCACCCAAAATACAAACAACTAACATATCCAGGCTCGAGAAGTTTCAAGACTTTGTGTTTAATACGCGAAATGCCGTTGGAAACATTCTTAAAAATACCCTCGCAACCGTGGTTGCCTAATATCTCTCCTTAGAAGCCTTAAGGTGCTGTGCTTGTTTGTAACGTTATCCCCTTTCGAGCTATGACGTCATACGGAGTTTTTTAAAAATAGAATGCTATATTTTTCGTTTCATTTTTGGGTAGCACCTTCAAAGACCTTTTTAACGAACCCATACTTGTCACGCCTATTTTCAATAGTTT
Organism: Ignelater luminosus; assembly: GCA_011009095.1. NCBI lineage: Eukaryota > Metazoa > Arthropoda > Insecta > Coleoptera > Elateridae > Ignelater > Ignelater luminosus. Next base: position 6,163 of record VTPC01084048.1, on the reverse strand, counting down.
TTGAGATATGGAGTTTTTTAAAATAGAATGCTATATATTTTTTTTATTTTTGCGTAGTGAACAGTGACCTTGAATTGACAGAAACCAAAACCTGGTTGAAAGATCCTTTTTCAAAGATATCATTCGCGTTTTGAAATTATTGATTTTATTTCATACGTAGTTTTGGCACTGTATATAAATGAAATTAAGAAAAATTAAACTTTTTATTACAATATTTAACTTGGCACAGAACAAATTAAAACATTTATTATTGTACACTATGTAGGTCTTGTCGTTTCTTGCTTACTTCGACTACGAATTAATATTTTAATTAAATTAATAAGCATAATAAAGGGATTTGAAAGAATCATGGCTGCAATGCTAGGATCAAATGTGTGAAACACTCGTTAAGTGTTGCAGTCCTTAGCAGGAGTAACAGAATCTTGAAAGTTAGCAACTCGAGCTAGGATTATCTATCCATCATAAAACTTAGACGACCCTTTTGGGCGAGTTAACAGTTCGGGTGCACCGAATTATAATACCTCACTTAAAGATTCCATCTTTACAATGCATGTAATTAGAAACATGATAAAATAAATTTGTATAATTGTAGTAGGTCGAGATGGATAAAGTAAATATAAATATTTCATAAAATAAAATAGTGTTGGTTATGACTGACCGCACACGCTAGTCAAGTTTACTTTTTCAATCTTTTGTGACCGTGTATTAGATTAATTTTTGACTTTTTTATAATTTTATATTCCAAAATAATGTAATAACCACATTTAACTTCCCTTAAAAAACCTAATATAAACTCAGGAGGTAAAACCTTAATGTGCTTTAGAATAGATTAGAACTAATTAATAACGAGTATAAGTACTTTTAGACATCTGAAGTTAGCAAATTCTTTTGTTGAAGCCGAGACGTTATATACACATCTAGTGCAATTAATAAAAATATTATTGTGGAGAAACGAGTGTCTTTTGCTTTATTTAATTAACATACCCCACTATCAGAGATAATCTCCAAAGACCTACTTACTTATTTTATTATTAATTTCAGAAAAACTCTTATTTTCATACTTTTTAAAAACTGAAAAATCATTATAGAGTACTTAATTATGCCTACTGATATTTATTGACTGTGGACTAGCAAGAAGAGATAGTCATAACGTGTTTGTAAATAGAAAAGTAAAAGGAATTGCAAATCTTTCCACATACTTGAAAATTTTTTTGAAAGATTCATTCATTACTGTATTTACCAACCTGACCGCATCTTCGTCTCTACCTAGAATTTGTTAAGAGGACTAATTTTCTATTGTGTTTACGACTTCATACTTTCATCCCTATCTAATTTATGTTTCTGTGAGATTATGAGAAGGAAAAAGTGCAAATTCATAAATTTGTCAACAATGGTGAATAACAAAATTTGTGTGCGTCATCTAGGGTTCAGAGGTAGAATTACTCAAAATTATATAGCAGTTTTTAAAATATAGAAAAAAAGTCGGAGAATGACCTCTATGAGTGATAAATTTGTTAAAAGCGAATAAAATATTACATTTCAAACGCCTGCAGCGCCTCTAGAACATTTTCTAAGCAACTCTTTATGAAGGCCCCTTTTAACAGTTTATCTTAAACTTCTCAAAGATTACCCTTCTGACTGCTCTTTTTCTTTCCTCTCCCTACCAACGCGGAAGTAAGACTTCCGAGGCAAAGTTTAAATTGGCTTATAAACCATAACAAAATTATTTTTTAAATTTAATCTATGACGAATGGATGAGAACGTAGACCAATTTTAAGTGATCAGACTATGTCTATTTGATAAGCAAACTTCGGACGCTATTTTGAATTTGTTCCCCCATCGAGAAGTTGGTAATGTTTCAAGAAATACTCATATTTCCTCTACAGGGTGTTTGCTAAGGATGGTATAAAATTGTAATAGATAATTTTATTTAGCACATGCACAGAGTGTAGTTGTGTGCAGCATTAGCTCCGCTGTTGTGTAAAACTTTTTAGTGAATAAGAAAGATATTTATATTATAGTGTAACATAGTGTGACCGCTAGATACAAAAATGCTAACACGTGTGGAAAAGGAAGAAATCCAAGATATAATTAATAACGCAATTAAAAGTTTTCTATGCAACGACATCTTTAAGGACACCGTTGCACAGTCTGTGCATGAAGCGGTTGACACAGCCATGGAGGATTTATTTAAAACTCAAAATGCAAAGATTATAAAATTAGAAGAAGATCTAAGAAAAATAACCCAAGAAAATACAAAATTAAATAAGAAGCTTGATGATTACGAGCAGTACTCTAGACGTAATTGTCTACGAATATTTGGTCTCACCGAAATGCAGGCAGATTCAACAGATACATTAGCATTAAATTTAATTAATAACAACCTAAAAATAAATATGGATTTATCAGCGATTGATAGGTCACATCGAACAGGTCGTATACAATCTTTTGTTGCAGGTGGAAATGCAAATATAAATAAACCCAGGCCTATAATAGACAGATGATCCTAAACAGTAAAAGTAAATTGAAGGGATCCGGAATAATCATCCAAGAGGATCTAACTAGGGCTCGTCTTTCAGTACTGTATGAAGCTAGATCAATGTTTGATAAAAAGTCAGTATGGGTCAGGGATGGGTCCATCTTTATAAAGAAAGATAACAACATCTCCAAACCGACCACACTTGACGATCTGCATAAAATATAATATTTGCGTTTGTTAAATAACAGTTGGAGAATGCTTTTCCACGAAGAACACTCTTTTTCTTTTTCATCGTTTGTATTTAATTACACGTTCTTAACCCATAATACATACATAAAATTTTTATTTTCTTATTGGTTTTTGTTTTTTTTTAATTACTTGTTTGTTTTAATCGTCTCATCATTTATCTGTTTTAGGTAGATAGATATATCATGAAAATCGGACATTTAAATGTAAGGTCTATTGTTAATGGTTTCAATTCTTTAGTAAGTTTAATTAATTACAATAATTTCCATGTTTTTGCGGTAAGTGAAAGCTGGCTGTCGGAAGATGTGGTTGAAGGAGCAGTTTTCATACCTGGTTACCAGTTTTTTAGAAAGGACAGGAGCAGCAGAGGGGGTGGGGTAGGCATATATGTGAGAGCTGACCTAAACTGTCAAGAAATTTCTCTCGATTTTTCAGTTGACAATGATATTGAATACTTATTTGTTAAGATCAAACTGAACGCAAAAGCTATTGCTATTGGGGTACTTTACAAACCACCCGGTAACCGCATAAATAACTTTGTAAATAATTTGGACGAGATGTTGTCTATTATTACACCCACAGTTGATGACTTTATTTGTTTGGGCGATTTTAATGTAAATTTCTTTAATGTCGATAATCCAGTAAATACATGCTTTAACTCATACGATCTAACACAAATACTAAATGAACCTACTCGAATAACAAATACGTCCAGCACCCTTATAGACCCTATTTTGGTTAGCGGTAATTTAGTTATTAGTAATTCAGGTACAATCGAAGCTAATGAAATTTCTGATCATAGAGCAGTTTTCTGTAATTTGAAAATAGAGACAAACAAATTTAAACTTAAAATTGTAAAATTTAGATGTTTTCGTAGCTTTAATTACAATCTATTTTTATCAGATCTACAGTCTCTGCCATGACATCAAATGATTCGCGAGAATGATAATGATAATAAAATCTTCATTTTCATGGCCTTTATCTTAGCTGTTTTTGATAAACATGCACCTGTTAAGGAGGCACGGGTCACTAAACCTAGGGCCCCTTGGCTAACAGATAATTTAAAGGCAATCATGAAGGAGCGTGACAGTGCATTGAGGAAATATAAGCGTAATAGGCTCCCTTCGAACTGGAATCGGTACAAAGAACTTCGGAATTTTACGGTATCATCCATTCGTCGTGAAAAAGGGCTTATCTTAATTCACTCGCAACGGAAAATAATTCGCGTAAGATGTGGTCTGCCTTATCTGATTTAAATATTCGTTTTTCACAGCAACGTACAGTGCCAAGTAACTTACCTGACCCTAACTCAATCGGAAATTATTTTAGCTCTTTTGTTCAATCTTCAACTTCCGACTGCGATACACAAATACAGTATTATCAAAATATTCGGCACTTCAGCAACCAAACTTTTGATTTCTCTCTTACCTCAATAAAAGAGGTGCATGAAACTCTGTTTAGTCTTAAATCTAACGCTCTTGGTTCAGATAACATTACGCTCATAATGCTAAAATATTGTAGTCCTTTTATCGATAAATATATTACTCACATCATTAATTGTTGCATTGAGTTCTGTTACTTTCCGTCGGAGTGGAAGGAGGCCATTGGTATTCCACTACCTAAAGTTTCTAATCCAAGTAGTTACTCTGACTTAAGAATAATTAGAATTTTACCGTGTATATCTAAAATGTTTGAAAAGATACTATATAAACAAATATATGCCTTTTCTAACAACAACAATATACTATCCGTATGTGAATCCGGTTTTAGGAAGGGTCTTAGTACTGCTACTTCTCTTGCCACTGTCACGGATGATATTATAAGCGCAACTGATAGGCACATCGTACTGCTCGATTTCTCTAAAGCTTTTGATACAATAAGTCATAATCTTCTGTGTGCAAAACTTCAGTACTACGGGTTTGTCAATAATGCAGTCAACTTAATAAAGTCCTATCTATCCGACAGGAGTCTGATAATTACAATTAACGAGCAACTGTCACAATCATATTCATTAACTTCCGGTGTTTCTCAAGGGTCTATTCTAGGGCCTCTGTTATTTATTATATATACTTCTGATATTTTAAATTCCTTGAAGCATTGTAATGTTCAGGCGTATGCTGATGACACGCAAATATATAAATCATTTAACTTTTCTGATAGAGCTCAAGCTTATGAAGACATCAACAGTGATCTTACTCTTATTAAACACCTTTCAATGCAACACAACCTAAAACTTAACAAGAGTAAATCAAAACTATTAGTGTTTGGTAACAAAAAAAAAATTACAGCACCAGATTTAAATCTCAACATAAATATAGATAACGAACTTTTACCAGTAGTCGACTCTGCAAGAAATCTCAGTATTATATTAGACACTAAACTACGTTTTAGGCTACACGTTACAAAACTATTGCAAAAAACCTATTCCTCGTTAAAATTACAATACGCAAATCGTGATATTTTAAACTCTGCTCAAAAGAAAATGCTTACAGAATCTTTAGTCTTATCGCACTTGAATTACTGCAGTTTGTATGATAAAAATCGCATACAGAAGGTTCAAAACTGGTGTTGTCGATTCATCTGCAATCTACGGAAATATGATCATGTATCTAATAGCATTAGCGAGCTCAAATGGCTGAAAATGGAAAATCGTTGGAAATACCAGTTGGGTTCGTATACACATGCTCTATTAACTTCCATGCAGCCATCTGTTAGCTTTTCTGATAGATTGGTCATTAGGTCTCAAATTCATTCTGCAAACATTCGTAATAAAGGTATGCTCACAATACCGCAGCATTCAACAACCTTGTTTCGCAGAGGATTTACTTATAATGCTGTCTCAGTATATAACTCGATTCCCCCTCACATAAAAAATCTTGGTCTAAATAGATTTAAAAGCTCTTTAAAAAATCATTTTTTGAGTCTGCAATAACCACCATGCGTATGTCTAACTACCTAAATCAGAACAAGTTAAATCAGAACAAATTAGTTTAATCTTTATGTGCTATTTTTATATATTTTGCGTAGTCTCCTGGTTAAATAGAGTAGCCAGTGGTTAGATTTCGCCAGGAGGCTACAGATATTGTAATTTTCTTTTTATATTGTATTTTTCTTTTTATATTATTTTTAATAAAAGCGATTATTAATTTCTGGGCTAATTATAAGTAAAAAAGTTTATATAAACAAGTGTCCTAAAATGCAACACATTATAATTTATAAAACAAAATTGGTTTTTCATTATATTTTTGTTATGCGTTATAATTTTTTTAATCATTTTTGGTCTGCATAGCAGCTACAGGTTGCCCTTCTGAACATCTTACTTAATGGCGAAATTAAATACTGACCCCTTGTGCATAATAAACAATTTTATTTTAATAAATGCTGGTGAAAGGTACGAAACTCTGTTAATGCAAGGAAATCTGTATTTCAAATTATCTC
>VTPC01084045.1:0-11951 GCA_011009095.1 Ignelater luminosus | reverse complement strand
ATTCTACTTGTTTATTTTCAACTTTTATCAAACTTCCAGCTACACTGAACTACACTGGACTATACTTGACTACACTGGGCCCATAACCAATGTTAAAATAAAGAAAAATGTAGCAGCTTTTATAAAAAATTTTTAATTATAAACAACTTCAAATTAAATACAATACAGGATGTTCTTATATTTTTAAAAACTACAGCCATCTTTTTTGAGGGAGCAAAATAGTGCCTGCGCATACGCTTAAGTAACAAATTGCAACTATTTTGGCGGGTTTGTTCAAATAGTTTAACATTCTAACTCAACTTTGTAGACTTCTTTTGCTGTATTTACAAAGCTTCTTAATCCTCTTCTTTCTGAACTGAAGCTAAAAGTGAAAAGTGGCTAGTAGGTGGCAATAATAGATATAAATACTAAATTAACTTCCAGTTAAATTTATTTTCTACTGTAGGTATTATTAAAAACAATATTACAAATTTATTACAATAAAAGATGAACAATTTTATTACAATAACAGTTGAACTCAGACTGTAAACACAAAGAATAATGTCAAATACTAAAACTATCATAAAATAATAGTTCACAGGACCATTTAAAGAAGACATTGTTTGGTCTTGATGCTTGATGCATAATAGTAGTCGTCACCAATGGCAGTTGTTAAGGAACTGAGAATTACTACATTAAATCATTCGATTCATTATTTCTTGAACTTGCTATTGCGTTTTGTATATGCCGAATACTTTCCTTTTTGCAAAAATTTGTGAACACCTTTCTTCTTTCTGTAATTATTCATTCTAGTAGCAGAGTATCTAGTAGTGTTACCAGACGTCTACTACTTTTTCCCGGACATGTTAACGTTTTAGAAATTAAGCCCAATGTCAAGCGACTTTTTGCTATGTCCACTTGGAAAATGAATTAAATTTTAATTTTTTTTCCCAACAAAACTAAAAGCACTATTCTTCACTGCCGTGCCAATAAATAACAATCTAATATTTTGTACCAATAATAATCCAGAATCTCTTTAATTCTTCTGTGCAAGATCGACCGTTAGTTTTCGTTTTCATTTTTAAACTTCAAAGCGAGCGTTTGATACTCGAACTGGCCCAATTTGCTACCAGTGTCTGCGAATGTTATGGCCCTTAAATGTGAAGACACAGCATTGTATTACTTATTTTTTTGACCTGACAAAACGTTGGGACTTTGAATTGTAGCCCTGCTCATGATATCATTTAAACAGCCCACTATCCGTGTCGCCTTCTTTGTTTGTTTCATCACCTCATCGCAGCTCGAGATCTCCACCCTGAGTTTTTTAAATTTCATTTCCTCTTTAATATAATTTATTGTCATACGTTTTGTTATTGAGTTGGGTATCACAATGTTATAAATGTTAGCTGTGCGGTTGAACAGGTGTAAAGCTCGTTGTAAGTCATCTTCACCCTCCACGACTAGCACGGCGTCTTCGGAATACTACAATGGTAGTTTCTTTCTTTCCCATTTTGTATTCTTTTGATGTGTGCACTTTTTTATTATCTCATCTATGATCATACTGGAGAGAAGAGGGCTCAGTGAGTCCCCCTGTCTTAGATCACTTCCAACTGGTATCGGCTCGCTGAGCTCTCCATTTTCCTAGCTTGGATCTGGTTGTTCGTGTATGCATATATGTATTTCCTATTGTCTTTATTACGTTGCCTGGGATTTGTCTGTTGTAAAGGGGGCGTAAAACATCGATTTTTCTATAATTTGTCTTACGACAAAGACAGCGTCCGGGCAAGATATCCCTGACCTGAATCCTTGTTGTTCATTTGTTAGCGAAATGTTGATTTTGTTATGATCTAAGTTTCAGTGTTGTGCTTAGAAGATTTATTCCTTTTTAGTTTGATGGTATTTTCTTATCTCCTTTCTTAAACATGAGAATGGTGGTGCTGGCTCGCATTCATCTGGAATTCTGTGGTGGTATAGAATCTTTCGAACTAAACTTGTTAACTGCTGCACAAGGCTGCAATGGTATTTCAACAGTTGGTTTGTAATGTTATCTTGTTCGGGACTTTTCCTATTCTTTAGCTTCTGTAGGGCCAGATGTACATCAGTCGTTCTTAGTTTGTATATTGTCGTTAATTATTTTTTGTCTTCTACCGTCTGAGATAATTCAGTTAAGTAATTAACCCAGTTTTCTTTGTTTAGTTGGTTCATTTCTACTAATTTGTTGACTTCTTTCCTCTGTGATCTGATTAACCTTTACATTTGTTTCTGAAGCCCGTAGAAATCACTTCATATGCATTCTGAGAAGATTCCCAATGATGATTCTTGATTTTTCTTACCAAGGTTGTGGTTTCGTTTCTAATTCTTCGGTAGGTGTTATATGATTCTTGTGTTCTCAATTCTTTTCTTTGCATTTTTGTTTGACTTCTGGACAGACCCACACTGTTCCATTAATGCTTCTCTGGTTCTTATTTACGGTTCGTGTACCAAGTGATTCGTACGCAGCGTTATTGATGTTCTCTTTCACTTTTCACTCAGCTTGATATAATCCTCTTCTGATATTGATTTTCCTTTAACCTTTTCTCATGCAGTTTTTTTATTGTCGGGTCGCACATTAATTTTCTATATCTAAGCTCTTAACTTTGAGGTTTGATCTTTATTCTAATTTTCCCGAGCAACATGCTGTGGTCGCTGCCGATATTGGCCGAATTTAGCGTTCTAAAGTCTAGTATTTGACGTGGATGAAAAATCCTGTTAGTCACAATATGTTGACTCATGGCCTCCGGTGTTTGCAAATGTGAATTTATGGTCGTAAACAGTATTGTTGATTCAAAATTCGTTTAAAGGCTCACATTTTGATTATTAATTCTCCATGATCGTTTAACACGTTTTCGTTAAATCTGTGCTTTACTCCCGGCACTACTTCGTTACCAATGCGGGTTTTAAAGTTTTCAAGGATGATCATTAGTTGGTCATGTGGTAACGAGTTGATCGTAGTTTGGGGTTGATTGAAAAACAGTTTTCTTTCAGGTTTTGGCTTATTGATATTATATTTATTATTTGCTCTACTGTGTTCATTCTAACGATTAAGATTCGCGAGAATATGTATTTAGCTTCTTGTATACAGTTTTGGTATTTTTTATGTATTGTTATAGCAACTCTTTTGACTGCTTCTTGCTTTTCTCTTCCACTATAGATTACTATACACTCGTATTTGTCACATTATCTTTGGCCTTTACCTTTTTTTTTGGTTTCCTGTAGGGCGCTTAAGTCGATTTGATTGTCTTTTAGCTCTTTCAATGTTTCTTAGTCTCTGTTGTTAAATGACCTTATGTTCCATGTGGAGAAGCGTATAATATCTTTTCTTTTTCAAGTCTTTCTCGCGTGGTTCGTCATCGATAAATCAGTCTTGCTCCAAAGCAAGTTCTCGGTTCTGCGAGCTTGTGTTGCTTTGCACGTCAGGTAGGATGCTAACCTGACCTAATCACCTTAATTCTTTTCTCGGGCTTAGGATCGGTAACATGACCATTGAGCTATTCAATTCACCCAATGATTCGTAACATACCTTTAGAAGTAAACGCCGTCTTTCATTTCGAGATGGTGGCAGGACATGTTTAGGAGATTTCTTACTGTTCTCTTGTAAACAGATTTTGAGATTGTGTAGGAACTGTAGTATTTATACTCGTCTTGTAACATTACTCTGCATACTCCTGTGAAGGTTTAGAGTCTTGACTATTTTGCGTATGTGTTCTTTGTAAACTCGTCCTGACCCTTTTCACCCAAACGTTCAGAAACGATGCTTGCTGGTTAAACCCCATTTTGATAGAGAATCTAAATGAAACTGTGATCATTGAGAGAATTTAGGAAGTTGTCAAGTTCTTCAGCATCGTGTAGCTAAATCGTAAAAGTGTCATCTATTACATCTTTGTTATAATTTCGGTTTCACTTGAGACTCACGCGAAATATTACTTATTAGTTCCTTTTCAGACTTCTCCATGAAGATGTGGCTCATGAAACAAAAAAGTTATGAGTTTTATGATCATGTACAACAATAAATATCTTGGTAATGTGATCAGTGTTCGACGCCAACTTTAGTATTTACCATTATTATTCATGATATCCAATGATCGCAGTTAGAAGAGGATAACGATATACCTCCACAGTTGGATTGTTAGCGAAGCAGCTGTAGCAAAATTTCTTTAATACGCTGCTACTTATGACTTAGCGGAAAACAGCTCAGACATGAAAGTATAAAACCTCGTTATTGTAATTTAGTCAGTTACAATTAAAACAGCCGAACCTTTTGTCTTATCCATTACGGCTGAAGCATTCTTCAATTAAATTTTTTTAAGTACCTGTTCAAGGGCTGCTATCATAGAAATAAAGTAAAGTAGACAATATAGAGATAAAAACTCCTTTTAAGCTTTTTTTTTAACACAGTAAAGACTTATCCTGTATATGACTACAAATCTTCTAGAAATTCCTTTTATGTATATATAGGGTGGAAGCCGCATGAAGGAAATTTTAGGATATTTCAATCAGTGTTCGAAATGGATATTTATTTGGTGTTAGAGGAAATGCTAAGACTTCCTGCCGTATTTTTCGTGTTTCACCGAGGCATCTAGGTAACTCTATTAGAAATTTAAGGCTTTTAGTTGTGATTTTAATTCATTAAAGTAATCTTACCTTCTATCTCAAAAATTAAGTGAGTAAATAACCATTGTAAAATGAAGTTTGAGTAGTATTGTACAAATATTAACAATTTAGTGCAACGGTGTAAGTAATCCCAAAATATAACCACTTGAAGGGCTTGAGAATTTAATTTTTTTAATGAAAATTTGCTATATTATTTCAAATTATTCCCGATTGGCTTAGACGTCTTTATTGCATAGTATAACCTGCAACAAAACTTTTTAAACAATTTAATTTAAAAGTATTTCCCCGTCAAGATTCATTAACAAACCACCCTTATTTAGAATGTGTCTTGAAAACTATTGATTACTAAATATCTTTAAGTCCCTTTTAACACAATCTGTTACTAAACTTAGATTACTGAATTTTGAGGTCGATCCTTCTTCCTGTTGTAGGGATTCTAATATCAGGAACGTAGCAAATAATAAAAGTGTCAATCATTCCTTCGTTATATGCATCCGCCAGGTTTGTTGTGCACATCAAACTCATTCTTGTTTACAAATTTAATCCTAAAATTAAAGCAGTGACAACTTTTTGCTTTAAATAGTTAATTATAAATTATATTTTAATGTAGAGATTTTAATTGAAAACAATGAAAGAACGAGGCAAAATTCAGTTTTCTTCCGAATTCCCCTTATTTATTTCTTCTTTAACAATCAGAATATAAAGAGATTCTGTCACATTTGCAAAATCTACGGAACAATTTAACGTCTATATTCATTCGTGAAGGTTGTCAGTCTTGTGGCGTCAGTGTCGCAGAACATCCTTTGTTAACAGGATAACAGCAGCTTTGCAGAGCTAGGTAATCCTTGCTAGAAACTTACAGCTAAACCAGTTCAGGGTTCTTTTAAGATGATATAATAATAATTATTATTGTAGGTCCTTCTTTATAAAATACGCTCTTTTCATATTATAAATAAGACAATAAAATACATTGTAAATAATGACTAAGTTTGCAGAACCCACGAGATGGAAGCTGTGGAAAAAAAACTCCCTTAAAGGAAGTGTTTAAAAAGATTCGTTCTTTCTGCTTCTGTTGTCCTGTTGCAAGTTAAATGCAAAGAACTATTGTTGTACTCCCTGGAATGCGTGGAATGCAAAGAATCTGGACGAAAAATGACTCCTTTTGGTTATGCTAGTAACAATAAGTGGAAATTATTAAAAATTTGTATATAAACCATTTTATCTTGTAAGCAAACAATAAAAATAAAGTAAACAAAGTTAAGTTTATTATTATGAGTTTGTTACTGTGAAAAAGTTGATATCTGCATAAACGGTAATGAGGAGGTGTATGTAGCCAGAATTTTGTTTATAATTTCAGAACCTTTTACTGTACATATAATTTAATTTTAAATGAAAAACTAGGATGAGGATGCTGATCTTTCAGTTTATTGAGTCACCTTATCCTGTAAAAAATTAAATACATTATCTAATCAACTTTTTATTTTTTACGGTTTCCCGAATTTCATGCTTAAATTTTCTTCAGTGGCTCAGACAGAAACATCGATTTGTATCTCACCCTCCGTATTGAAATTTTGTTTTTGGTTAATTATTATATTATACAGAATGTCTTGGAAACGTGTAAATTCTTGGTGGAACTTTTTTACCGGTGATACGTACCGGTAGGTTTGTGACTCCGTATACTTTGTTTAATATATTTTGTAGTCTTTTCAAGAAAATTAAAATAGGAAAATTCAAAATACAAAACATATTATAAGTTAAAAAACCTTTCACTTAACGTATATGTTTGAGAACATCTAGTTTGACAGTCATTTCATGAAGATTTATTATTTGTCGTCCATCTGATAATAGATAACGACTTGAGAATTCTACCTTTATTCTTCATAAAATTATTGTTTCACACTCTAATAATTATACAGTATGTTTAATTTATTTCGCTACATGTAGGTAGGCAACACATTAGACAAATGACCAAATCTTATATACGTCACTTGTTCATTAAATCTCCTGATAAATAGATAAAGTTCAAAGTTATACTAGATGAGATGTTATTACATGTAATATGAGGCTGGATAATTACTAAATATAAAGAAATTCTTGTCAAAATGACAAACTGTATATACTGAACCTTATCTTTTATAAAAGGGATTCTTCATATATGTGTACATATTACATCGATATCAAATACTATACAATTATAAGTGATGTACAACTTTACAGTAGAGGTAGAATGTTTACTTCCAGGAGAAGCCATTTGGCAGATATTGCCAAATGCATGTTGCAGATGTATTTTAAAAGCAAAAAGAAGAATAACCTAGTCAAACTAGCTAAAAATTTAGAAATGATTCATATACTTTTGAAATTTGGCACGTGGCACGGTTGTACCTGGTGTTGGAAAATGAACGGGGGGTGGGAGAACCTTTCAAAGGGTATTTTTCTCAGTTTTTCTCAAATATCTAGGAATTTATTTACTTTGGCGAAAACTACTTTCTATACAAAATTCAAGTAGACCAAATTTCCTGCAAAAAAGATCCTACACTCTTTTTGTATAGTTGATAGTTTAAGAATTATGGGGTTTTGCACGACTTTTTGTTTATTTAAAAAAACATGATACAATGCTAATAATATTAGAACAGTTTTTTATTATTACTACTAAACATTCAAAGGAACGTTCAACTTGCAAATTAGAAAGCCCCCTCATTTTTTCTTTATCCGTCTTCATCCTCTTCGACAAGATCCATGGAAGCACTGTTGGTGCACGCTCGTTGACAACCAATTCAAACTTGACTGCACGTTTGTACACACATTTGCTTAAGCAACCAATTACATACCTACAGAAAATTGTACTAAGAATTGAATCCGGAATGGGAGGATCTGTGGTGGTTACCAATTCAAGATTTCCATCTTCTCCCCTTTTCCATCCCCCAATTCTGAGGAGGCAGGTTGTTACCCAGCCATCTTTGCACTTGTAAGTACACTCTAAATGAGTGTAGCTTTGCAGCAGTTCTGGTCGGAGGAAGGGATGGGGGATTAGGCTTTAGCTTTTTTGTACTTTTCAAGACGCGTTATACCATAGTTGATGCTGGTCAGCCTGTGTTGGGGAGAGGGGCACGGTAAACAGCCACAAGCATCTTTTCTCCTGCACCCATAACAACCAATCATAAAAAGTAGCTGCTGGATCCTGGTCGAACATCTTAAATATCCCTTCCTGAATATGGCTGAAGTTATATCACGCCCGCTAAAACGGTGTAGGAGAGGATGCACTAATAAAATGGAAGCTGTTGAAACTGTTGGGGCGAAAACAGTTTGCTTTCCACTTTTTCTTTTACTAGTTTGAGGAAGAAAATATTGTTAGTAGGTGGAGATACGCCATTAGCATCAAACAAGGTCTACATCCTCCCCAACAACAGTCACACAAGGATTCGTCGTGGTTTTGCATCATAGTCAACATTAATGACCGCAATGTGTGTCTTTGTCCTACCAGCACTCATTTTCTGTCCCAATGACATGATTAGCTTTCTCTTATTTTGCGCATTAACCAGGAAGTGGTGTTGTTGTATAGTAGCTTTCGTGTGTTAATCAGAGTTGATTTTCATTTCCACAGAACTTTTACACATTCCTTTTCTTTTGCTCTCGCACCTTTATACTGCCCTTCCTGTCACTATAACCATCGAAAACTACCGAAAATCGTGGCCCAAAATTGCATTTTGCGTCCGTTAAATACTGATGGCGAATATTGGTAAAAGTCGTTCCTACTTCCCATCGCAGGCGGTTAATATCTTTGAAATTTGTTTTAAATTTTGCTGCCAAGTCTGTGGTAGATAGCAGGTCATAAAAAGCAGCTTTTCTTATTTTCATCGTTCTACCTATACACCGAAGAGTAAAAGCGGAAATGGAGATAACTCGTATTTCAGAAGAGACTTCAAGTTTTCGTCATTCCCCTTCAAATTAAAATAATAGTAGTTGATCGATTACTGCAGTTTCACCACGCACTTAATTGGTCATTGCTGCTATGGTTTTGCCCTGTCCTTGCGCGATACCTTTAGATCAGCAAGATTATTTCTAAATTCTTTCGCCATGAGTTTTTCACCAATTTCCAGGTCTTTGTGACATTTTATTCCCGAATCACCCACAATACCTCTTGATAGTGATATTAGCTGTTGCGCCCTGGGAAAAAAAGTGGGTGCTGAACCATTCGAGCAATTTTTTCTTGTCTCTTTTATTTCGAAGTTAAAGTGAAGGCCGTACATCTATTGTAAATGCTCCTCTTTTGATATAAAAATCACTCCAGTAAATTGTTCTAGTGAGGTGCAAATTGCAGAGCTTGTTTGAGTACCGCTTGGCCACTTCACTACTGTTAAATCAGTAATTCCTCTCCCTCGAGTTAGCCCACTTTTGATTTTCAACTCTCCCATTGGTGTTTGCTCAATTGTGAGATTAGACCATAACCTAGCCCAAAAAAGGTCAGCAAAATATCCCTCATTCGCAATTTGCCTAAATTCGCCAGGGGTTATTTTTGATTTAAGGCGAAGCACATCAAGAAGGTGAAAAGGAACAAATTTGGCATACTAAAATATCATATCCCTGTACACATGTAAGATGGGTCTCCCAGTCTCCCGAACGTTCCGCTGCTATGAAACACTTCATTACTGTCACCATATTGTATATTGCGCCCACAGTGCAGAAGTTGGGCCATTCTTTTCCACACCTTCTAGTTCTGCATATGCCACAAGAATACTGTTCAACAGCTACCTTGATAAATGCTACTAGTACATAAATTTCTTTGAAGACGATTTTTGTATTCGACCTTTTCTATCAATAACTCTCCATATGCTGCTTCTTTTCTGCCGGCTTCTTCGATTGTTTCTAAAACAGTTTTAAAAATGACTGGTTCATGACATCTTGGACAGGTTTTGTGAGCCATAAATGGAACGTTTAGTACTGCCATTATTTCTTCGCACTGAGAATAATCAATGCCTGTAGACAGCGCTGCCAACGTTGTAGCTAGATTTACATCCATATCTTTTGATGGTTCTGTCCAGTAAGTTCGTTTCTAATGTTTGCTCAAGTCCACACATTTTACATTTTAAGTGAAAGATACTTATAAGTCCAAATCCTCTATTTTGCAAATTGAGATTTTCTGCTGCAATCAAAGACGTCATCATTTACTACTTTTTGAAAAAAACTAACAACTTCAGTCGTTCGCCCTCCTCTTCACAATCGCACACGTCTTCAGCATCTTTACGACCGTCTTCATCAGCATTATTGGTATCATCATTAGTAGGGTTTGTCTGATCAATAAGTTTTTTGTACCATGCTAGCTGTGGGAGGTCTTTCTAGCTGATCTGAACATCGGCTGCCTTTCCATCATAGGCAGTTTTTAATAACACGTCAATATCTTTAGTTTTTTTGGTTTAATAGTTGGTTTTAATAGAATTGGACGTAGTGTAATGGAGCCTAATTTTGTTCCTTTTTTGAGTGTTTTTAGGCGTGTTCAATCATTGCGGTAGAAATTCTCCCCTCTTATAGCAGTTACCGCTTGTCGCCCTTTGTAAGATTTTTATCGAAGTATCTGCTTCTTCTCTCTCTTACCATCTATATTTTTAAACTCTCACTTAAATCCTTGATGTCGTATAGTATCCAATCATCTTCCAAGATGTTAAATTTGCTAGCTTGTTTAAAAGCACCATAGTGCTCTTTTTTAGTAAGTATCTCTATTTTTTTCTTGATCATTTTCTTGAGTCTACTGAACACGCGATCGGCAGGTAGGAACGAATGTCCCCTGACTGGAAAAAATAATTAAATTATCTTCAAATTTGCAGAAGCTTTAGTTTGTAGCCAGTACAAGAGATAGTGAGCGGTAAAAGAATTCATGTTCTGTCCAGGACAGTCTGATCGAATTATGGTCTTCGGGAAAGTTGGTTTTGCATAAGAAATTGTGTAAGACTGACCCGATTTTAATAGGGCCTTTTTCTGCTTGCTATTTTAACCAAGTGTAAAATTCTGAATTCAAAACTGATAAGTCGGTTGTGCAGAAGTTGTACAGAGCTAACTGACTTGAGTAAAATGCTTCCTGTGCTGGACGTTTGGGCAACATCTGTATTTGTTGTAAGTCGAAGCAATAGGGCACACTATTTTTAGGAGTATCTTTCATTGCAGTATGAAACGGTTTAGCAGACAATTTGTGAAGCTTAAGCATCATCATCAAGGTGTTTTGTTGCTGTTGATCTTTTGTTGCAGTTGCTATTAGACTTTTCATTTCGTAGCAGTAACTACAAACATCAGTTGCTGGAGACCCAAAGCCAACATTAAATTGTGTGCTAAGAATCTTAAAGAGAAATGTTTGTTTTACTTTCAACTCTAGAGAACAGGTATTATTGCACATCGTAAGCATTTCTGATATACTTAGTTTAGAAGACAGGTAAATACTTTGGGATTTATTTCGATTATAGGATTCTTGTGCTTTGAAATTTCTTAAATCCAATTACTGGTGTCACGTTTTGATTCGAAAACTCTGGATCGACGATCACCTTTTTTCATATTTTTCGCAATGGTTGTAAACTCTTCTTTGTGATAAATGAATGACAGCCAAAACGAATTGTGGAAACACTTTGTGACTTTGTCATTGTTCTTCGTCTGTTTGTTTATGTTTATATTTTGACGTCGTTCTCAGATTGGAAATTTTTATCATAAGAGAGATTTTAGTGTCTTGTTTCTTTTTGTTTGTAGACGCATAAAATTGGTTTAGAGCTTCTACTATCTTCATGTTCTACTGACATGCAGTCATACGGTTTTCCTTTATGTTTGCAGGTTTCTCGAAATCCTCCAAATTTGAAAAATGCTTTTGCGATTCTGTAGCAATAATTTAAAATAATAAGAAAAAAAAATAAAAACATAACCTTAGTTTCTACATTTTTACCTTAGTGCCTGTTTCATTGGATGTTTTAGTCGTTTTCTACTTCCACTACTACTCTTGCGTACAAAAACACTACTGTCGCTTATTTTTTACTGTTTTACATCGCTAAATGAATTAACTTCTTGCCGTGCAAAACACAAAGTAACACTTAACAGGTGAATTTAAAAACTGCGTTTTGAACTAAACTGAAATTAGCAGCACTAGGTACCGTAGCAGAGAAATTGCATTTTGCACCAACTGGACAGTATATAGAAACTGCGTTTTGAAGCAAATTATTTGCACTAAAAATTATATTTTGATGTGTACGGTAAACTTTAGAGCCAGATTTGAACGGGAGATACTGCGTTTTGGAACAAATGAAGTTGATAATTCGAAAGCACGTCCTAAAACGCACCCGACGCCATTTTTT
>VTPC01084044.1:0-18490 GCA_011009095.1 Ignelater luminosus | reverse complement strand
TGGATCAGTTTGCTAAACAGAAACACAGCGACAACACTTTAACTTCAGAGGACCTACCAGCGGCTGAATTAATTAATAACATTGTTTCAACTTCAGAGGATCTACCAGCAACTCAATTTATTAACAACAACGCTTCAACTTCAGAAAATCCTGCATCGACAGCTAGAACACCTGTATTGTTAGTTGCATCAGAAAGGGAAGCAGTTGACAGAGAACAAAAAGCGTTTTGTGTTGTTTGTGGAATGGAATTTACTGGAGCCCATTCGTACGACGTTTGTAAAAACCCAGTACACGCAATATATGGAAACACGGTAGGAGAAGAAGGATATGGATCGAGAATTCTACGCTATTTATGCCAAAAAAGAAGGGAATATAAAAGAACAAAGGGAAGATGCTGCACAAAACTATATAAACTAACAATCTGTTTTAATTTGACACTAAAATATTAAAATTAGAGTTTCCTGTCGGCATCACTGTCGTCCGCAAATGTAGCAATCGTGCAATTTGTCGTTTTTAGGACGTCATTAAAATAAAGTAAGTAAAGGACGGGTCCTAAGACGCTTCGCTGGGGCACATCGGCTCTCATTTCTTTTATTTTTGAGTAGACATCTTCGTGTTTAATGCAAAATCTTCATTCCCTTAGGTATGACTTAAGAAGTTGACAATATGAATCAGGAAGGATCGATTTTAATTTATGTATCAGGCCGTCATGCCACACTCGGTCAAATGCTTGTGCTATATTTAAGAAAATCGCAGAGCAGACATTTCCATGTTCAAGAGCTTTTTCTATGACTTCGGGTATTATGTGGTTTGGCTTACTAAATAAATCTTTTTATTAGCTTAGAAATGTTATTTTAGTCATTTCACTAAATCTGTTTAGGGATTTGATCTAATTACTGGATTTGTTTAGGGAAATGACCATATCGAGTTGTCATTTTAACATCTCCCGTGAATTGATCAACTCTCTTAGGGATTTAATCAAATCTGCGTTTTTATCATATTCCTGCGACATATATATGTTTCTTGTTTTTATTCTCCGTCAAACTTCATCCTGGAAGTGGCTGAAGTACGCGAAGATGTTTTTATTAAATCCGTTCTTAGTTAATTTCTTCGAGACTTTTAACGTATAGGCAAATAGACACTAATACTAGACACTAGACCAGTGATTTTCAACTCATGCATAAGCGACGTCAGACAAGTAGTTCGATTGGTTCTACTTTCGTAGCGGGGACTGACTGAACCAATGCGCATGACTGTTACAGTTCTGAACTGGTTCTAGATTTAACCCAAACAAAGCTATATACTAGTTTAGTAAAATTCTTTTAAATCTAGCTCATCGTTAGTGTGCCGCCAAATTTTTAAATTATTAAAAGTGTACCGTGACGAAAAAAAGGTTGAGAATCACTGCACTAGACAATTAGGCAAAAACAAGAAAGGCTCAAACAAGAGCATTTTTTTGTGAAACGCACTTATATTAAAGTCTTAAATAAAACCTATTTTAGAACTGAAAAGGCAGGTGCCCTAATATCCGCTCTCTACTAATCAGATTTCGTCATCCAGTAACCTTAAGAAAGCCACGCGGGACTGATTTTACCCTCCACAAACTTTCTCAGGAAAGGTATTCACGTCAAGGAGCTTAGTTTCGTTTTCCATTCATTTTCTTGAGAAAGCTTTGCAGGAAGGCCGGTCAGATTTTGCCCTTCATTGGTTGGCTAAGAGACGTATAGCCTGTAACGGTCACTACTGATTGATTCGATCCGGTTGGGTGGACCTTTTCTGAGAAGGCAATGTTAAAAAAATATTTTTTATCAAGTTCCTCTGTACCTTTTCTTCCTCATGGAAGGTTTTTTTTTTTTTTTAAAATCAGTGATTAAGACACATCAACTGCTGTGTTCAACGACAGTTCCCTGTAAATATAAATTTATTTTAAGCAGGGTGTATACGTGATGGCAGCTAAAGGACGACGTAAAAAGAGTGCTGTTTCAGATACTATATATGAGGAAAATGCACTTGATACTCCCAGAGATTGTTTTAACTTCAATTCCTCAACTATTACTTGTTGCTTTGATAAATTTAAAGAATGCAATAACGAGATTTTTACATTTTTCAACAGTGGGAACTTTACTGATATTATAAAGAAAATTGTTAATGAAGAAACTAAATCACTAAAGGTGAGATAGTACAATTAAGAAACGAAATTGATGTGCTAAAATCCAGTAATATTGATCTAATTAGACTACTCACAAATCCAAAATACATTAATAACCAAAATTGCAATGGACCCTCATGTGATGCAAAAAACTATTCAAATGTAGCAAAAAATGGTAATAATCAGAAACCATCTACAGCAGTACCATATAATAATAACAACAAAAATCTTTCCTTACATAGCTCGCAAAATGAGAAACCCTCAATTATAACTTCGAATTCAGTCTCTCATAATAATGAAGCGGTAAGACATAACAAGAAGTTATATAATGAAAATGAACTGATAATAGGTACAGCATCGACAAATTCTGTTTTAAATAACAATGAATTTATATCTGTTGCAAAAAGGAAGAAATACTCAAATGTTCATCTTACTAGAGTAAATCTCGCTGTAAATAAAGATAAGATTGTTAATTATATTCACTCTAAATTGCAGCAACTACTTAACAACGCTAATATACCAGAAGTAAATATTATGGAATTAAAATCAAAATTTCCCGATTTTGGATGCTTCATTTTGGCCTGAGGGTATTGCTGTGCGTACATTCTATGTAAATAAAAATAATAATGGTAATAAGATTGATTCAAATAAAAATTTTCAAGAGGTATCTTCAAAACAAAAGCTAATTTAGTAGATATTCAGCAAACAGTTCAAAATCTAGAAGTACAACATAAAAATAGTGTTAATAACTATATTGAAAATAGAATAGAAGAATTAAAATTTTCCAATCAACATAAGGGATTACGTATAGCACATGTAAATATACGATCATTAGTTTCAGGTTTTGATACATTTTGTGACTTTGTTAATGAAAATAAAAATAAATTTCATTTAATAGCTATCTCGGAATCGTGGTTATGTTCAGATTTTCCATCGAGTTCAATACATATACCGGGATATGAATTATTACGTGGCGATAGGAATTCTAGAGGTGGTGGACTGTGTTGGTATATTCTGAACAATTTAAATTTTAAGGCTATATCTATAGATTTCTCTACGTCAATAAATACGGAACAACTCTGGGTATTAATAACGATAAAGAACACTAAAATAGGTCTCGGCACTATATATATATATACCAAAAATATATAATGCCTGCTTTGCTGAAATGAAATTATCATTTTCGCATGTAATGATGGAAGTCGATGATCTTGTAGTAGTTGGAGACATAAATATTGATTTAAATTGTGATTCATCATTTTCGAGAAAATTTAACAATCTGATTAACTCATTCAACATGAAACAGATTGTAATTCAACCTACCAGAATAACAAATACAAGTGCAACTTTGATAGATATTATATGTGTTAGTAACAATATTACTGTTACAGAATGTGAAAACTTGGATTTTATCAATGTAACAGATCATATGTTAACATACTGTGAATTAGATTATTTTACAAAGAAAGTCTTACCTAAAAGAATTACATATCGTTGCTACAGAAATTTTGTATTAAGTGCTTTTGAACATGATGCAGCTGCAATCAATTGGGATTACGTGGAAAGATTAGATAACATTGATTCCAAAGTCAATTATATTAACAATCAAATTTTAAAGTTATTTAGTATCCATGCACCTATAAAATCTTCCACGTTACGTAGTAGAGAACGTCCTTACATCACGGATGCTTTAAAAGTAATAATTAATGCAAAACACAAAGCGTATAAAAAGTATTCAAAAACCAAACTAGAAACTGATTTGAATAACTACAGCCATTTACGAAATTACTTATCTGTCGCTACAAAGAATGAAAAAATTGCTTTTATTAAAGATCAATTATATGTTAACCGTTGTAATCCAAAGATGTTATGGAGAAACTTTGCTTCTTGGAATGTTCACTTAAAACCTCAATCAGAAATAGCAGAGGAAATTAAGAACGCTAATTTAATTAACAATTACTTTACAAATATTGTTCAAAATGTGGTTGTTGATAATGATACAATGAATTATTTCCTTAACAATAGATTTAATAACAACCCTCCAACTGGCTTATTTAGAGAAATAACAGCTGAAGAAGTAGCCAAAATTGTAAGTAAATTAACATCTAACGCTTGTGGAATTGCCAATATAAATTTAAAAATGTTAAAACTAGTATTACCATTTTGCATATATACTCTAACACATATCATTAATTTCTCGCTTAAAACTGGTACCATCCCTGCAATCTGGAAGAAAGCTGTAATTAGTCCATTACCAAAAGTGACTAAAGCAAGTGAATTAAAAGACCTTAGACCAATTAGTATATTACCCACGATGTCAAAAATCTTAGAAAAGGTTGTTTACTTATTCTTAACTGAATATATTTGCGAAAGTAAAATATTGGCACCTATTCAGTCTGGGTTTCGTAAACATCACAGCACTACCACCGCAATGCTTAAGATAACTACAGATATAGCGAGAAACATCGATAAATCAGAAATCACTTATCTTGTGCTTTTAGATTATAGCAAAGCATTCGACGTTGTTAACAGAGACCTACTTTTAGCGAAATTACATTTTTATGGAATCTCCGATGAAAATTTGTAGTGGTTTAAAAATTATGTAACAAACCGGTTTCAAACGGTAAAAATTGATAATAAGATTTCTGAAGAAACTGAAATGAATTATGGTGTCCCTCAAGGAAGTGTTTTGGCACCTATCCTTTTCACAATATTTACGGCTGATCTTCCAAATTCTTTGCAACATCACTGGGATATTCACCAATATGCAGATGATACTCAAATATATAAATCGTGTTTACCAGAAAAAAGTAATGACTTAATTACAGAGCTCAATCTTAATCTGCAAAATATTCTAGAATGGTCGAAAAAGAACGGATTGCGTCTAAACTCTGAAAAAACCATCGTGATGTGTATTGGTACAAGAAATTTAATTTATAAAGCTAAACAGAATGCTAGAAACCAAATTATGTTAAATAATTCTATTCTAAATGCTAGTGAAAGTTCTCGCAATCTTGGATTAATTATAGACCATAATCTAGATTTTGAAAGATATGTTGTCAAAAAGTGCAGCCAGTGTTACATGAAATTAAAGTCTTTGTGGAAATTTAAAGATATTTTACCGCCAAATGTAAAATGGAATTTAGTTGATGCCCTTATCTTACATCATCTTGATTACTGCAGTTCCGTCTATTTCAACTTTTTAACGTCTCGAATGAAGAGTACCTTGCAAATTCTTCAAAATTGTTGTTTAAGGTTTGCATATCAAATTAATAAAAGAGAACATATTACGCCTCATTATAACAGTTTAAATATTTTAAAATTGGAAAATAGATTTACACTTTTGTATGGAACAGTCCTATTTAATGTTTTAAAATCAAAAGAACCACCTTATTTATATAAATTATTAGTTAAGCGATCAACAATACATAGTTGTGATTTACGTAACATGGATATGTATACAATACCTAAGCACAGAACTAACAAATTTAAATGTTGTTATGAATTTACAGCGCCTAAAATATTTAATAGTCATACAAATTTATTTCAAGAGTGTACTTCAACAGCTCAGTTCAAAAGACGTTTGAAAAAATGTTTATTAGATTTCCAGAAATTGTGATATTTAATTATTTGTTTATTTTGCAAGGGAGAAAGTGAAAAACAGCCTTGCTGACCTTTTTTCCCATTGAACGTTAATATCTTTCTTTTTTTTTTAAATATATATTGTATTATTACGTTCAGTAAACATTATTATTATTAATTATTATTATTATTATTATTATTGTACATACCTAAAACTTAATTATTTGTTCAATAAAGTCTAGGAACTGTAACTTCTTCTAGAAAAGTTGCACGACATAGAAAAGCTAATCGAAGCTAATCTTAACTTTACAAAACCATTAATTCGAGTTCGTACTAATTACCACATTTTAAAACAACAATGAAGTAAGCCAACATATTAGACCTTGGTTCTACCAACAAGCAAAAAGCATTGTTTATATAATAATAATAAAGAAGGAATTGTCGTCTTTCTTCATAATAAATTTTCCAAGTTTGGTTTTAAGTTGGTTTTGAAGAAAAAGTGAAAACTGTCACAATTTGGAAAAGTTGACATTTTTCATTTCTATAGTAATATCAGATGTTACGTTTCATTTTTCTGAATTATCAGTCATTACACTGAGACGTTTTTATATTACAGCGGTATTGTGCTATATTAACTATACCAGCACTGCTAATTTTGCCAGAATAACTTCATCACATCACCTTAAACATATACCCAATAGAAAAAAATTTTTTTCTTCAGAAAACTATCTGTATAATAATTACAATAATTTCGACTTTTAAGTGAGTGTTAAGACAGAAATAGGAAGTGGGTATATAAAATAAAAAAGTGACAGGAGAAATGTGTCAGGACGAAAAAATTTAGAATGATTGAACAAACGGAACTGGAAAGGAGAAGCGGAAAATGAGGAAAACGTGAACAATTGTTAAAGGAGACCCAGATTCGTCAGGGGATGCAACGTTTGCGTGGACGAATCATTTCAGTTTCCTCTCGTAAACTATATCCGTCAGTATATTACGTTTGAGAAGATTAAATATTATACAATAATAAACATACATAATTAAAATTATACGGTAACAGTTTTAGCTTCGAAATATTTAAAATTAATTAAATTCATACCAGAGATATGACAATTTATCAATGGAATTTCAGTAAACTTTGTTGGTATGTACTATGAGTAAACGTATACATATTTGAGTAAACATGTTCCCAGTAGATAAACATTTCACTACTACGATAATGTAGTTTATGTACAGGTTACGACAATAACCAATTCATATTTATGTTTTGCATTCATAAATAAAATTAGATTTTTGTTTTTATTGAAAACATTGATGATTTCGGCAAAAGAGAGACTTGAATTTTATTTAAATTACAGATCAGATAAATGTCATTTTGTACGCTCTCTCCATTCACCAACCTATCATATACAGATATGGTGAGCAGGTGGACCCTTGTCATTTAATATCCCCGGCATATTCAAATTTTGTAGATAATTGTTTTAACAGATGTTGACTCTTTCTATGTGTGCATATTAAAGCTTCATCAAAACATTAAAGACTATAAACGATATATACATAATAATTGGAACAGGTCATCTTTCAAATCGTGAAAAAAATAAAATTTGACTGATGTTATTATTAAAAGTATGAAAAAAGAAACAAAAATATCCTAAAAAAGAAAAAGATACCTTTTTCTGGCTATACGAACATAAATTTAACCGAGGCAGGTGTATTTGGTAATGTTACATTCAGTTAGCTATCCCTTGGGCAAAATCCATGTCAAGAGAACTATGCAGTCAATTTTATATAATTTCCCATTGAAGGGAGCCTGGTATTTGATATTTTATGAGAATTTAATTGAGGTAAATTGCTGAGTCTTAATTAATCAGGTCTAAAATATTTCTGATAATCATCTACTTTTAAACCACGTAATTAATAATTATTGTGATTTTAGTATTTCTTATCGTATCTTTGTTTCTAATAAGACAAATCTACATTAATATTTCTTTGAGATTTTCTTAAAGATAATTAAAATTACATTTTCATTCCAAATCTGAAAATATACAACAAACATTTTTCGTTCTCAAAATATAAATTCAAGCCGGTTTGGTTTGTTTTGTTTTCAAGATTCTGAACTGCTCAAAAGTAAATATGGAGTAATCAGGGGCATGTAAAGCAGAGGTTGCTTGTAGTTAGAATTTTGTGCGTAGGTTAATATTTATTAAATTATTACGGAATTTAAAGTCGTTTTCCTGGGGTATGGTTATTGATCCATACGTCATTAAAACAAAGATAATTGTAATTAGAAATTGTTTATGAGAAGCAAATTATAATAATTATAAGATGAAACTAAATATATATTTTGATCCTTCTACTTAATTATGGATTCATTATTATGAATAGGTTATAACCCAGGGTAATGCTAACAAAAGAAAAATATTAAGAAAATAAAGAAAAAATCAACAGATGAATTATTGATAGAAATATTTCTCTAAACGAGGTTATTTACCAATTATTTGTATGACAAAATACAGGCTTTTCCCTTTAATCACTAAAATAGATTAAAAAGGATTAAACCCACTCGTGTATAAGATGTTTTCCTTCAACACCTACACTGCTGCGGTTTTTCGATACACTTAATGTACAAATCACACTCGAAATTTCACATTTCTACAACTAAATTAATTTTAGATACCAATTAAGAATTTGCATTAGTTCTGTTTGATTTAACTACCTACACAAGTAATACGAGGGTGGTCTCAAAAGTTTCTGACCTCAACGTGAAGATGGCAGCACTCGTAAATAAAAGCTACTGAATTTCGTTGCTCATCTGTTAACAGTTAGTCACCAAAGTTTCAGCCATTTTGGACGCGCAGTTTTTATGTAACAGTTGTTTGAGTGAGTTGATGCGAGTTTGTTTGTGAAAATGGACAAAATCGAGTATCGAGCTGTCATTAAATATTTGTTTTTGAAAGGCAATACGCCTTCGCAAATAAAAGATGAGTTGGATTCTGTGTATGGGGACTCTGCACCATCATTTACCACAGTGAAATTTTGGGCTGCTGAATTTAAACGTGGCCGTAAGAGCTTGGGAGACGATGAACGTTCGGGACGTCCAAAAACTGCAACTACCGACGAAAACATCGCCAAAGTTCACCAAATGGTGCTAGACGACCGCCGAATTAAAGTGAGAGAGATAGCAGAAGTTATGAACATGTCAAAAGAAAGTGTGTGTCACATAATAAATCAACATTTAGGCATGAAAAAGCTGTCCGCGCGTTGGGTGCCGCGTTTGCTTACGTTAGACCAAAAACGTGTTCGAATGAATATTTCCATCGCTCTTTTGGCGCAGTTTTGGTGAAATAAATCCGAGTTTTGGCGCCGATTAATTACTGTAGATGAAACTTGGATACACCATTATACGCCCGAAACAAAAATACAGTTCAAACAGTGGACTGCAAAGGGGGAACCGGCTCCAAAAAAAGCAAAAACTGTTTTTTCGGCTGGGAAAGTAATGGCGACTGTTTTTTGGGATAGTCATGGAGTTATTTTAATCGATTATCTTCAAAAAGGAAAAACCATTACAGGAGCATACTATGCATCATTACTTGACAAGCTGAAGGCAGAACTTGCGAAAAAACGGCCACATTTGCAGAAAAAGAAAATCCTGTTTCACCAAGACAACGCACCGTCTCACACCTCAGCGGTTGCCATGGCGAAACTCCACGAATTACGGTTTGAACTGCTTGACCATCCGCCTTACTCACCAGATCTAGCCCCAAGCGACTTCTTTTTGTTCCCTCATCTAAAAATTGCGCTCGGAGGACAAAGAGTTTCGTCAAATGAAGAGGCAATCTCCTTCGTGAACAATTATTTTGCAGAGAAAAATGCCGAGTACTATTTGGACGGGTTACAGAGATGGGAGCATCGCTGGGAGAAGTGTGTAGAGTTACAAGGAGACTATGTTGAAAAATAAAAAAAAATTTTCAGAAAAAATGTCTTGTATCTTTGTTAGGTCGGAAACCCTCGTACATGTACATAATTGTGTACAGACTAGTAGTGTTAACGAAGTATATTTAAAATATGATACGTCTTAGGAATACAAAGTAAAAATTTTGATATTCAAGGAAATCCATCATACTTGAGATAAGTTTAATTCCAATTTTTTCATTATTCTGTTAGTGTAGATTGTAATTGAGCCGTATGGCACAATAAACCTTGCTTTACTTTAACCTATAAGGTCTTTTGTGATCTCATATTGTGGTTGGGCTAAATCCCCAACTTCTGGATAATCAACGTAACTCCTCCAATTGTAAAGTAAATTTTGTGTAGTTTTAGTTGCGTTATCGGAATTGTACGTTTTGTCAATGTTCTGTAGATGATACTTTACTGAACAAAGATCCGTTAGCAGTCTCAAGTTAAGAAGCAATTATGCATTTTTTGGCAAGTATTCTTCACTTGACCAAGAATATTCTTCTAGGAAGAATTTGTCTGTTTTCTCACTTATACAAGTTTCTTCAGTTTTAGGAATAGTACAAAGCTCTCCGGCCTTATAAACGGGGCTTCCTTGTTGCCCTCAATTCTGACTCAAAAGACTAGAATGTGGCAGCCTTAAGACAGATTCCTCCTGCATCCTTGAATGCAAAGATTCATAGCATATGAATTTCTGTCTGCAAGATAGATAGAGTACTTCTTTGAAATTAGAGCAAGAGACTTTCCTTCCTGCTGGATCATCTATCTTGGATTCATCTGCGTAGTATGTAAACGAAAAAAATCGTGTTCCAATTAGGGCTGATTCAAAATCATCAGTGACTGACTACCTCGTATGGTCCTTCAGAATCATTCTGTCTTAGCATGAAATCTGTTGGCTTTGTTAAGAATCAAGCCTTTGTAGCTAGTTCGATTCACCTATTGACTTCTGTTCTTCTATTCTTGTTCACTACACTAAAAGGGCTTAAGTAATTGTGGGTCTTACTACTGTTAGATCATTCGATTGTAGACAGAGCAAAAGAACGTCTCCTTTTGCACTTGTTGCGTAATATACTATTTAGTTTCTAATTTTCCTGTGTAATATAAATTGATTGATGGAAACAAAATTTGGTAACCTTTGTTTATTTTATTTCCTGCAAAGTGCTGCTATTATTTTCTTGATGAAATAATGAGAATAACGATTTATTGAATAACACAGGCCTGCGTTCTTTAACTTTCGAAAATTTGTTTTCAATTTGATAGTTGATTCTTATGTATTTTTGGGTGCTGAATCCAAATATGAACTCCATCGCGTAAGGATTTTTCATAAAAAGGTTTTAATTTTTTTTTAAATTATAAAAAACGATATTTATTTAAATTTTGAATACTTTAATGTATGATTACGTCCAATGAAACCACTCAGTAAAATACTATTTTTGTCCTTACAAGTCCTAGAATATTTTTCTTTTTCTTTCCATGCTCCTTTTTGTGCTTTTTCTTCTGTGATCTCGTTTTCTAATATCCAACAGTAGTCAGCTATCCTGCTCACGGTGTGTCTCGGTGAAATCTTTCCCCCCGCTTCTCACTTACTCCACTAAGATTTTCAGAAAAGTAGTCGAGGTGCGAATCTAGAAAATGCGCTTTAAACTTATGTTACAGCCTAAATATTTAACTTTTTCTAACATATTTTTTACAATATTTTTATAATCTTCTTTCTTGTTGCCAAGAAACTTTGTAACCACATTCTTGAAGGCTTATCACGCTTGGTTTTCTGTTTCCTCCATTATAAATTCAAAGTTGTCATCTTTCATAAGCTTGCTGATATCCGGCCTAACCAAAAACACCCTCCTTTATGTTTGCTTCTGATAAACAACTCGGAAATTGACTGCAAAAATACTTGAAACCCTCTCTATCTGTTTTTAATGCCTTGCCAAATTATTTCATTAGCCCTAGTTTAACATGTAATGAGGAAAGCGAAACTTTGGTTGGCTCTACTAAACTTTCCTTTTGAATGTTTTTTATACCAGGATTTAATGCTTATCTTGGTGGCTACAATTTTTTACAATAATGCTGCTTCATGTCACGACTATCTCATTCACACAAAAAACTAGAAAATTTGGTATAACCGCTTTGTTGTCCAAGTAACAAAGAAAGTAATTTTAAATCATCACAAATTGTTCAATTTTAATCCTTATATCGAATTTTAATTAAAAGTAGCTCAAGGTTTTTGTAACACTTTTTTAAATAAACAGAATGTCGCACGGGCAAGAAAGCGTATTTACTTCCATTGTGCAGAAGAACTGTCTTAACACTCCTTTTTGACGAATCAATGAACCGTCTCCATTCAGAAAAATTGTAGTCAATGTGGAATTGTTCCATGAGTCCAGGTACATCATTACAGAAAACTAGTGCATCTTCTTCGGAAAAATATTGAGCAAAGCTTTTTCTCTGTTACTAAACCAGTAAAACGTTATTCCAGGAGCTAAAAGAACTTTTCTTTTAACCTTGAGCCTAAAACTCAGCGGAGTCTTTAGGAAGGTTTATGTTTTTCTCCAAATCATTTAATTCAGATTGCTCAAATAGTTTTAGTTCATCACTTCCAGGATCATAATCATCACTTCCAGCATCCAGTTCATTAGCACAAGCCTGAAAAACCATTTCATCATTATGTACATCATCTAATTTATGTGGTCGTCAACGAACAGGTATTTCTGATCCGTGAGGTACAGGACGTATCGTGGATGGAAGGTTTAGGCAAAAAATGTCCTTTTTGTTTTTTTAATGAATCCCTGTACTCCAAATCGAAAACACTGTTTTTTCCTTGTGACCACTAACAAAGCTCTTCAACGCATACTGAACAAACCTTATGAGGAGCCCAATATTTATCTTGATTTCCTAATTTCTTACGAAAATATGCAAAATATACTTTTTTACGAATTTTGTAATGTTTCTTTGTTGTTTGTTTGACCGTAAAGTTTCCACAAATATAGCAAAAAGAATCAGGCATATTGACACAGCTTCTTGATGTCATTGGATTTTAATTTAATAAAAATTCGTACAATGTATTTTAAATGAAGTTGTCACAAACTAACTTGTTAAGGGTTTTAATTTTTGTAAAATTATTCCGCAATAATTAATTCAAATCGAGATGCGTGGCGACCTCTATTGAGGAATAGGGTTGTAGAGAGTAGCTGTTTTCGCGGGGCAGCAATCTGCGTAATTTAGTTACGGGATAAGTCGCTTCTGCGTGTTGAGATCAGGGTACTATCGATGCGAAATAGGGGAATGGATTCAGGAGCTTCAGAGAGGAAAGTCCAACGCTGGTGGAAAAAAGTTTTGTGCGACGTCTCTCATAAAAATCTAGCTGTTGTGGCTCATGAAGATTATCGTTTAGTGAAGTGTCCTTAGGATATATCAGCGTAGTGCTGGATTTCATAAAGGGGTTGCCGTTAGAGCTTATTCCTTGGAAGTAGGGCTTCTTCTTCCTTTCGCTGTTAAGCGGAACTTGTTCAGTGGAATTCCTCGTCATTTTGTCCCTCCTTGCTGTGTGGATGCGACCAGTCTACGAAGCTTCAAGTAAATAGATACGCAGTTACCTGTGTGGACAACGATTTGGATCGTACAGCTACGCAAGGTTAGTTACACCCATTAATATAGTTGTTTTTTTATACCCCCTTGTGGGTTAATGAAACAAGTGCATTCAAAACTTGTTCAGTGGAAAACAAACCAGCGACTTTCTCCTTGGCATTATTGTAAACATTTATAACAATTGTTTCTAGTATACTCATTGTGGTATTGTGTTTGGTTCATTACTTATTTCTACGAATAAAGAATTTTATAATCCAGTAATGTTCAGCGTAAATTTGTAATGTAAATCAGTTTTAATTTTTTTTTATCATAATTATTTGGCTTGGTTTTAATTTGTTTGTATGACTTAATTCATTGTCGATTTTATTTAAATAAAATTAGATATTTCCTTTTCTTAAGATATATTAAGTGCAGTCGTAAGCTGTTTGAACGGCGTCGACGGATGTCCACGCATTTGGCGTTTCTGGGAATCCCCTCGAGCGTTACTGGCCAGAATTTTGCTGCGTAGTGAGATCGAGCACGATTATTGACGTTTACTTTATAAGGATTTTGTTTTTGTACAATCAACAGTTAATTTGTTTTGTTTTATTTGTATTTTTTTTGCTTGTTTTGTATTATGTAGCCTTTTTTTGATTTAGTTTTCTAATAGATTTATAGTTTGAAAGATAGTTTTATTATTGTAATTATATGCACTGGTTTGAGCGAAAATATCGAAGTCACCTAAGCATTTGATTAATTTGATCCAGTTATATTAAATCTCACTAATAATGAATATACCGGGTGACTCAAAAACCTTGACATACTGAGTGATCCAAAAAAAATGATTTGTTAATTCAATTTAAATATTCCAAATTTAATTAAAGAAACATTTATACAGAGTGAATTGAAAATACTATTGTATAAGGCAGTTTAACGCCTTGAGTAAACTTTCGTTTCAGAAAGTCTAAGTAAGTATTTGTAAAGTTGTTGCCGATTTGAGAGGGACTATGGTCCTTTTGAATCTTGTGATCTGGCTGAATCCATAGTGGCGCCTTCTTATAATACCGATTTTGAGCTATTTCAATGGTAAGTAGGCATTTCGAACCTAGCCGTCTTCGACTGTTTGCTAGTCTGGGTATCAGCGAATTTAGTTCTTCGTGCCTTCTAGTCGCTGATTATAAGCCTGTGTCTTAAAGTTTATTTTGGCAGGTAACACATTGCACAAATGCACACCACAGTTGTGAAGAAGGTTGTCTAGAACAGATGGTGATGGTGAGGAGACGGACATACAGTAACAAGAAAGACCAAACATGTAATGACATGAAAGTGGTTGTACGTACAGTTGTGTGATAAATTTATTACTGCTTTTAACTTCTTTATCATAAATGCACCGTATTTTTATTGAGATTATCAACTTCCTGCATTATCATAACCAAAACAAAATTATGACTGTTTATCTAAAGAACAGTTCTACGAAATGATCATTTACAATAGGCTAACACCTATAGATAGAACAGAACATACAAACTGTAAAAAAAGCTTACGTGATCGAATTTTCTCCCTTTTCACCACCAAAAGATCTATTGAAATCACTAGATACATTCCAGACAGTTTGACTAACGCAGACCTGTGTAATACAATGACCAACTTCAAATTCTCCCGTTATCTGTAATTTTGGAATTAGAAATAGACGGCTTAGACATAAGAAAAATTTAAGGAACTTTTCAACAATATTTATGGCATATTCTGTGAAGAAATCATTTTCCTGTCCTCTAGTGCACTCAATCGGGTCTGTTGCTGCTTTTTTTTATATAGAATCGTGATTCATTGGTAAAAATACGTCCTGCTATTTTTAGTCCTAGATTCTAAGTTCCCCGGCAAAGATTAAAGAAACAGCACGATGCTTTCTACTTAGTCGTTAACAAGTTGCGAATCTTCTTGCCTTGAGGAATGTTTTGTTGAGACTGTTCTGAATGAAATCTGCGTATTCTTAGTTGAGGTAAGGTCATTTTCAGCTTTTTCACTGTGACAAATTACTCATGCACGTCGCTTCTGTCGTGCTTCCAGCGATAAGGAATTTCTTCTTTTCTAGTATTTTTCCTTTTGAAGACTTTTCGGATATTATGTTATAACTCTCTAACAACAGGAGATTGCAGTTTATTGGGTTTTTGTGCTAGCTAAGGACACACCAACTAAAAGCTAAATTTAAAATTCCAGATCCGTACAGCACCAATCATTAAATGAATTAGTAACAGAACTTAACGGTCGGTGAACTTCTCCTCCTGGGAAGATTTTAAATTTCCAGGTAATTGTGTGTATGCTCGCAGAGTTTGCAAAGGCATATTTTGTATATTTAGTGTAAAATTTAAATGGTTTGATAAAATCGTCGTTAGCGAGTAATTTCATGTACTGGACTCACCAAAACTTGGTTTTTTATACACGTATTTCCTTGAAATCTCCACGAGTATGTGAAAGTATTGGGAGTAACGGAATGTAGTTTTCTTTAACGAAAACGAAGACGTTCTCTATTTGCCTGTTTCTTGAAATTACTTTATGTCAACATCAAACTGTCTCAAGAAGAGTACAAGAAGAGTATAGTACAGCATCAAATTGTATATCAAGTCATGTGATGAGTTTCTTAGGAATTCTGCATAGCTTTTAATCTCGATTGTATTGGTTTGTATTTGAGTAGTTGGTAGACAAAGAATTAGTAGGTTCTTGAATAAAATTTTATAAGATTTACTGAACTGGTGAAGATATAAATCTGATTTATCTACTTAATTTCTGACCTATTCATATAGTATGTATAGCCTAGACCTTTCTATCGTCAACTGAACGTTAGCTAGCAGACAGTTTTTCATCTCTGCGATAAGTGACAGGAAGCCTTTAAATATGTTATTTGCAATCTGGCAATGACTCTAAACAAATAATTTTGTATTATTTCACTTGAGAAAAAATGACAACACTTTAGAAAAACTAGATTTTGAAAAGGTGATATAAAATTTGTCGTAACCGAGATACTCCATAAATGCATAGAACGTGGGACACACGGTACAATGTCTACCATAAAGATAATGATTGCTTGTTAGCTGTTAGTAACTACTGGCCGCAATTATATAATTTTATTAAATAAGAAATCATAATACATAACCACCTTTTGTTAGATGCAATCTTTTGCGTAAGAAATAAAAACGCTTAGTTCAAGGTAAAGCTACAGCTGCATTATAACATGTAGATAACAAAATGTTAAGTAAGAAGAATTTACTTGGCAAGATAAAATGTAATAATGCGACAGTTTATAATAAGTTACAAAACATTGAACAACAAAAATTGTAAACTCCTTTTTGTATTATTTTGAGAAAATAAATTTTTTTTAAAATCAATACGAATCGAAACAAAATTCCACGTTTTTATTTTCAAAGGAGAAACTTTGACATACAATACAATATCATTTCAATTCTATTATGCATTACGACTCCAATATTAGTGAGCTCTTTCAATACAACTTTTTTGCGTTACAGAAAAAAATATAAAATTGTTTTACTTCATATGTATTCAGTGGTGGTTCTCTATGCAAAAGCATAACCTGTTGCATGTCGGCTCAACTGTATTTGGTTGAAATCTCAATTAATCTAAATGCTTTTTTACAAAATATTTGTTTTTGAATGATGAAATTTTGTCTAACAAATGACTTTAAATAATAATTTTCTACATTGACGATGAATGCATTTGCATCTTACATGCAAAATTACTACTTACAGTAAACGCAAAATGTCTTCAAAGTCTGTTGAATTTCTAACAGTATTCTTTTAATTTTTTAATTCTTTTGAAAAAATAAAGAAAATTTTATATTACAGTTTTATACAGGGTGTTAGTCTTAGATGGTCAGCAACTTGACTACAAAAATTGTATCAAAAGGTATTTCCATTCTCTTAGATTACTTAGTGTAGACCAGATTTGGTAATTTGCGACAAAGTTCAATGTTTCAACCTTTACTAGCCATTTTATTGACAACATTTGAACGAGAAATTTTTGTGAATATACAGTGTGTCCGAAAAGTATGGAATATCCTATATATCTCAGTCAATATGCATTTTATGGAAAAATGTTTCCTATAAAAGTTGTTTAGTGTTTAGTTTTACATTACAGGGCTATACCAAATAACTATTTTTAAAAAAAACAAAAGCGCAACGAATAATGCTTCAATTTTTTTTAATGGGAAGGTATCCCTTTATTGTACTCATTTGATAGAGAATGTTTTTCTCTTTTCAATGATGTAAAACATCTGGATCTAGTTCATTAAGAAATAGAACAGTTAAAGCAGGAACTCTTAAAAAATCTAGATAAGCATCCGCTGTTAAATTATGTTCTATAAAGAAGGTCCTAAAATTTGGTTTCCAATAATTCCTGCCCGGACATTGACTTTCTGCTGATGTTGGGTGTGTCCTTCTACATACCAGCCAGGATTTAGCGAAGACCAGTAGCGCGTGTTTTGTTTGTTAATGGTACCATTCAAACAAAACGTTGCCTCATCAGTGAAGAGGATATTTTTATGAAAATTTGCATTTTCCTGAAGCCTATGTATTATTTCTTCGCAAAATTGCAATCTTCGATCTAAATCATTTTCTAATAATTCTTGAACTGTACAAGGTTTATACGGATGTCACTTCTCCTTTCTTAAAACTTCGTGTGCAGTGGATTTCTTTAAAGTATGTTCACGAGCAATTTGTCGAACAGAAACATGTGGATTTTCCACGACAGCCAACATTATATTCTCACGTTGTTGATTATTTAGAGTCTGTCCATTTTTGGACGATCTTTGACAGAACCCGTCTCATTAAGTTTATGCAAAATTTTACTTACAGTAGACTGAGAAATATGGTATTCGGGGTGCACGTTATTTAACAAATTGCAAACTTCCTCCTGTGTTCTCCTTCTGTCTTCATATCTCAGCATCATTAAAATTTCGGTACGATGTTTTTCTGATAAATGATCCATAGCAAGTCGTATTTCTGTAACTTTGTCATCCTCACGTTAATCAAAATGCTTAAATTAATTAAACAAATAACTTTTCGCTTCATTTCGGTTATTAATTGACATTTCTACGACGTATTCAATTGTTGCAACAAACAAAAGTGTATCACACCGACTATAATGTGACTAGATGATATTGAAAATTTAAAAGACCGCGTCTGGAAAGGTAACAGATGAATAAATAAACTTTTAAGCGTTATTCAAACA
>VTPC01084026.1:0-15039 GCA_011009095.1 Ignelater luminosus | reverse complement strand
TGTTCAGAAAGGTAAGAAAGTCTGGTTGTCAGTTCCTTGGATGATATGTCACCATGCTGGGTTTTAGAATTGCCGCCCGCATTTCCATTCCGAGTCATCAGGCCATCCACCCAAGAAATGGTCAGTCTCAGACCGCAAGATGTCTACTTTTCTACCAGTCCATTCCCGTGTTTTCTGGGAAAATCTTGACTACTGCAATTTTCTCAATCCGATTTCAGTCGGCAAGTACACCATGACCAGTTGCCTCTGTCTACTGAGGCGTACAGAAGTCTGAAAGCCATGATAGTAAACATCATCGGACCGACAGATACTACGTATAAATCCCTCGTAGCGTAAAATACAAGGATTGTGATTCTAAAAAAAATCATCACCTTCCAGTAGAAACATCGAACAGCAAACCAAAACCAATAATTCTATCAATCTCCGCCAACAACTAATAAAGTCACCTACGCGGTCAGCAGTCATTGGCTACAATAATCGCTGGCCGTTTATCATGAACATCATCAACTTTTTATTTTATTCTAAGATCGTTCTATCTACTCTATAATCTTCTTCAACAGTTGTTTTAATTTCAATACCTTTAGTGTCAGTTTTTTTTGTTGTTTTGTCGCCACCAACTCAACTTCCATTCACTAACACAATTGGTCTCAGAATATTTAGCAGTCTCCGTTGCCATCTCTATAGTTATCATCACACCTCCGGACAACGTCTCAAGATTTTACTTCTATCTAACCACAGCGTTTACTTTTGTAAACCAACTTAACCATAAAAAAGAGTAGCAGTCGCTTTTAAAGATCAACACCAAAAAAGTTAAAAGTGCCAGTCCCAACTTAATTTCTTTTAAATTCTTTTCCTACCTTTTACATTATTGCCTAGACGACAAAGTTCTAAAAATCTACCTATAACCATAAAGAGCTGTACTAAAAAATATTGAAATATGGCTACTACATGTGTGGTTACAAACAGGGCCTGCATAAATGGATACATCGTAACAGACAAAACAGTATAAAACATGTGACGACAGTAGTGTAGTTGCGTAACTACCTTGGAAGGTTCTTAGAAACAGTCAAAGTGTTTCTTGCACATTCTGAGAAATAACAAAAAGTACTATGTAGTAAATATCTATTAATGCCTGTCAAAACTTTGGTGGAGATTAGTATTGAAAAGCATCGAAAAATAACTTATACCTTGGTTAGTTTCCTATGGACTTTGCATTACTGTTTCAGGTAAGTTAAGGCCTAGTGTATATTTATGGTTTTTTACTAGAAATGTTCTTCCTTTAATTTGCAGTCAATTTTAACCTTTGATTATTTGCTTATCAGATAATAATGTTCAATCGGATTTTTTGATCCAACTGAAGATTGTGACTATACTAATCAGTTGTTCTTAACATTTCTAATTTTTGGAAAAGGTGATGCCAAAAGTATTAGCCATTTTAGTTACTTCTTATTGCTTAAAATAATTGTTTAATTTATTAGATTAACTTTTTGAACATTTGCTTATCTGATAAATGTTCAATTGTTTCTACCTAAATTATGACTATACCAAGTTAGGGGCCGGCTCGTAAGCGATTTTGTGTCCTCAATCACGCAAGCTTACGTAATCTTTGGCTGCCTACCCACTCAAACACGAAGAATCTTTGGTTACAAGTCCACTCATAATGAAGAGATCCATTCCAAAAGTCGCTTTGTCGAGTATAATCAACTTTACAGAAACTTGAAAAAACGAAATTTCTTGCTATATTTTAATTGGGGGTGTACTTTTTTGTTTAATTTCGTGAAAAGGCGTGACCTTAAGAACAAAAATTTTTTCAATAAACAATTTTTAGATAGGAGCTTAGATAAAAGCACTTCAATTTTGCACAAGGGGAGTTTTGGAATGACATTTAGAATAAGGTGAGTTATGAAATAACATAATGTCACAGAAGTTTTATTATTAGACAGTAATGTAGATACACAAACAAAAGAACTATAAGTCCTCTTTTTCTCAGAATTCATTTTCTTCGTCTTGTTCTTTATGTTCTTCGTCAGTTTGTGGCATATACCTTTCTACATCTCAACAAACCGTTTGTAAAAATCCAGTTCTTTGTCAGTGTTCCATTCACTTCCAGAATGAGCTTTAAGCAACTTTTCTACGTTTACAAATTTCTTAGGATTAATTTGAATGCCCTTCTGAACAGGAGAAGCAACCGTAGCCCGAACGATTTTCTTTCCCCTTTTAAAAATAAATATTTCCTCGGCTATATCCGCATTATAATTTTCTTCGCCCCTTACAGTTAAGTATTTTTTATTCTTGTCAGTCTATCTCAATTTATTAAAAATTTTTTTATTTTAGAAAACTTGAAATGCCACCAACTGACAGTCTTCAGGTAATCTTTTGCAACCTGCCGAGGCAGTCTCATTGGATCTTTTGTGAAATTCATGCTACATCCAAGTGTATATGCTGACATTTTCTCGAGTGAGTTTGGTATGCAACAATCCTCTAACCACAGTGGGATTGTAGGTATACAGCTGTCTGCTATAATATGCCTCCCGATCTTGTACTTTAAGATTAACCAAGTTTGTTTGACAGTCGTAGGAGAACGTGACCGTATCATCGTCTTCTTCCCTTAATTTGTTGAAGAAAGAGTTCTCTTTTAGTTTATATACCCTTTTCTCCGTTATCAGAGGTTGTTTTGCAGTAATATCATGTTCACGTTTAGTTTTTTCAGGTAACTGAACACATTGCGAACAAACGTCTGTTGCTGAAGTGGCAAATCTAATGTTATTTTGGGCAGTAGAAATTTGCTATTGAAAGATTTCAAGGTAGGTACGGTTTACTACTTTTCCCACGACAATAGTGCACTTCTACACAGTTACGTTTTTCAATAAAATTTTTCGCTTAGTCTTGTTTCTTTATATAACTTGGTTGTAATCTACTACCGCCGCGTTTTTCTACAGGCATTGTCTCGGTACTTAAAAAATTACGGGACATTCTCTGAAGCCTATTTTTAGAGACTTGCAATACCTTGATAAAGGTGTTCTGGTACACTTGAACTTGGAAGGACGCTATACCGTCAATTCAAACGAAATATTTTATTGCAACTCCTTTTCGTGGCGCGTCCGGTTTCTGAGATTTGTCGCGCTTGGGCTTCACAATAGGGATATGTTTTAGAATGAAGTTATCTTGCGTAATTTTGTCGTAAGTAGACTAAAACGAAAAATTAAATTGCTGAGTATCTCTCATTTTGAGGGTTAAGTAACGGGAGGTTTTATCATTATGTTCACATTTTGAATATTGTGGTGAACCAAACGGTTTGTGTCTGAAAGGACGAGTATCATGACAAAAAGAATGCAAAACAACAAAAACGCGGTATATTTAACGAAATCTGTTTATCTAACAAAAACAAATGTAAAGGCAGACGACTAACCTGTTTTCCTTGTCAATGGACTTTTTCCATTTCGCGGGATTGCTAATCTTTTTTCGACCTTTTTCTGGTTCACGTGGTGTTATTGCAGAAATTTCCAGAGCTTCTGCATTCAATTAATAAGAAAACCCACATCACCATCAACCGTGTTTACAAAACTAAGAACAGTACATCAGGGTCATCGGATAACTGAAAAGGGCATTGTTGATTGGTTCGCTGGATAAGGCAAGCTTTGGAACAAAATCCAAATCGGATAGGACGAGTTTTGGAATGAAACTCACTTTTCAGCGATTATTTTACACAGAATAAATGGATATAAGGTGACTTTTGAAATGAACCTCCTCATATGGCATATGAGATCCTGATTGCAAGATTTTTCTCCATCTCTTGCCTGCGCTAAACAAGCAGTATGTTTAATTTCGGTTTTGGGGCGACTTGCTGGCATTCGCGTCCCAATTACTTTTGGCATATTTTTTTAATAGCAATCACTTGTTGTTTTTGATTCTTGAAAACAGTAATGTCCAAGAGTATCGGCAGCCATTAAAACCATCAAGACTTTACTTCCTATTGTTTAAGGTTATTGTCCAATTTAAACCAAGTAGATAGTTAAATCAACTCTAAATTTCTTTATCTGATAATAATCAGCTTTGACCATATCAATCACTAGTTATTTCTAATATTTTTGATTTTTGGAAAAAATGATGCTAAAAGTATTGAATATCATCAAAACTTTAGCATTTTAGTTCTTATTTTTTAAAATAATATAAATTAATGTAGATCAAATCTAAATAACCTTTGGTTATTTGCTCAATGAGCTATTTTGATTCAACCAGAAATTGCCTAAACTATGACCATACCAATTATTTGTTGTTCTGAACACTTTGAAAAAGTAATGCCAACAGAATTGACCACCATTTGGCTCCTCTTTGTGTAAGATAATTGTCCAATTCATACCTACGCATTTATCTAGATCAGCATTAATTAGTGTTCGTCATTTGATTACCGGATAATATTGTTCAGTTTTCTTGCTTTAGCCGAAGAAGATTATGAGCATACTTATTTGTATTTCTGAACGCTTCTGAATTTAAAAAAAAAGTGATGCCAAAAGATAAATGTCCAATTCAAACGTGCGGTTTTCTTTTTCTAGTGTGAACAATGACTTAATTTTCTATGCTGTTGAAGTGAAGACCATTTTTTTGTAAATACCATATCAAGTCTCTATTTATTTGAATATTCATTCCTACATTTAGAAAGGTAAGGAAAATCTAGTTCTGTACCACTATAAAACGTTGAACGCTGTATAATTCATAAAGTGGAGATGGTTTGGCCCACATGAGTAGGTATTGATTTTGGTCATTTCAAATAACTTTAATCTCAAATAATACAAAGCTACAAAAACTATTTGGCTTAAATCTGCTTTGGAAATTGTAATAGAAGTTAAAAATTTTCCGTTCAAAGAGTTACTTTGTGACATCTCTTTTATCTTGTTTCTGCTTTGTTGCGCTTTGATTCCATTTGGTGTATAGACATCGATTGAAAAATACTGACACTGTAAAATTCTATTTGATGTTCAACTTTCGATGATTCATTTATGTAGGCATAAACCTTGTGATTTCCACGGGCACCAATGCATAAACTAGCAGGAAAACTGATTATTTCGTTTGAGACTCAATTGATAGCCAAGATATTACTATTATTAATATACGGCGTGTCTCAACAAACACGGTACATTTATGTTTCTTGTTATTCAAGAAAGAATTCTTACATAACGAAAAGTATTTCAGGAGCACTCTATAGTATTCTGAAGTATAAAAACTACAAAAAGTAATAAACTTTCAGTTTGGGTCTTTAAACGGTTTCATTTGAAAATTGTTTACTTTATACAGAACATTATTACATATACATAAAATACGACTCTCACGTTGCAGCACATCGTGTCTCGTATTTCAGATTAAAGAATTCATTTGTATTTATTTTTTAAGAAAAAGTAATTTACCTGAAGGGATTTTAATTTGTCGTTTCTGCTACCTACGCTTTCAGTTATACATACATACATTCCTAAATTGAATCCGATATGAATTACTTTTTTGTTAGGTTATGTAAAGAAATATCAATGTTTTATTATGAAATTCTTTCTAATTCAATTTTACTTTGTTATTTACTTATGGTATATTAGGAAAGTTTCTGAAAAGAGATTTAGAAATTTTTTATACGCCCACTAGTGAAGTTGACAGGACGTTTTAAAAATTCATTACTGTAAAACAGTGAAGATTTTGAAAATTTTATGAAATATATCCTAGTTTTTTACATACATATACATAACGTTACCCTACACTTGACAAACGATACCCTACTTTTTATGCCGTCCCATACTATATGTATAAATTATCACAAAAGGAAAATGTTTTTCAGTTTATAATATTTCAAAGTTTCCGCTTCGTTTCTTATAGTTACACATTATAATAACAAGCAAAAGAGAGTTTACAATAATTAGTTTGCTATAAAGGATTTAACCTACAGAAGTGAATTATTATCTTAATTAACTAGGGATTTCGTATAGCCACAGTTTGCATAAACCACACTGACTATCAAGCAAAACAACTCTTAATTTGTACCATCGCATATTTACATATTAATAAACTTGATTAATATCCCAGTTATAATTGGACAGTTTTAAAATAAT
Organism: Ignelater luminosus; assembly: GCA_011009095.1. Lineage (NCBI taxonomy): Eukaryota > Metazoa > Arthropoda > Insecta > Coleoptera > Elateridae > Ignelater > Ignelater luminosus. The sequence continues at coordinate 8,950 of VTPC01084026.1, read as the reverse complement.
AAATTCACCATTTTAGGAGATTCAAGCGCAGGGTAAGGTAATGAGCAACATTTTTCATCTTAGATACAATGAAAAATTGTTACGATTATCATCATTTGTTAAAGTGGTGGTAATTTAATCTGACAGGTTGATTTTTCAAACCGTTCTAAGATGAGTTAAATATCAGTGCTATCGTATATTTTTTGTTTCTCGCTTTCGAAATAAAAGTACTTCAAGTAGGTCTCTTTAGAATTATCTATAACTTGATTTGTGTGTAACACTGTAGGTAAGAAAAGGTAAAAAAAACGTGAGTAGCTTCACATTTGAATTTGAATGTTCTTATTTATTTATGTACTTTATCTTTATTACTGACTCCACTTTGCCACTTATACTCTATTCATATTCCACTTACATTAAGTGACTATCAGTTTGTGTTTCCAAGAACCTCCCAAGTAGTCCGCTTTACCTGTTCGTACTTATCTAATTCCTCTTTGATGTGTGGTATTTGTAAAGGTAACATTAACATAAACGCTTTGCATCTATGAATAACAAATTTACAGTTTGTTAACAAAAAGTGTTCTGTTGAATTTTACTAGAAGTGATCTTGTCTTCATTAAATTAGATAATTTCCAAAACTCTCATTTATATCAAAATCTTAAATTTTCTGGGTCCATCAAGTTATCAAATTTCATCCCACAATCTCTTTGATGAATTTATTTCTATTATGCATAATATGAAAATTCAAAATAACGACCGAGCTGATCTTGATTTGATGCTTTATAAGATTTGGTATCGAAACATTCAATATTTTCAAATCTACAGAGAGCTTTATTTATTATTCAATCAATGACAATTTAAAGTCAAGACATTTATTTATCAGAATGAAACAGTCCTGTATGAGAAATAATTATTGTTTTCATAAAGAATCTTTTGTATGTATTTCTCTATTTTCTAACGCGACTATTGCTTTTAAATTTAATTTTATTGTAGATAAGTTCCTGTATAAGAACGACGATAGTTTTCCTCCCGCCTTCCTTATTATAGCCGTAAGCCATTAAAAACTCATTTTCGTTCTTGATCATCTATAATAAGCATCAGAAAATCTTTTATAAAGCATAATGCTATTTTAAAACAGCAAAGCTTACCAATCTTATCTTTCATTGTTTTACAAATTTGCCAATCTAGACTTCATTAATTGAAAAAGCTTTAATATTAACTGAGTTTTTGAATTGAGACATTAATATGAAATCACAATAGCAACATATGTTAAGATTGTTTGCGTGCATCTTAAGAAATTTTATGGGGACTACAGGCAGACCGTATGCAGCTATTGAGCTCTAAATAATTGTTTGCAAGCACCTCCTTCATATAGTTCTGCTTATAAGATGCACTCTATGAATGTAACCATACCATTAAAACAGGTAGTAAAATATGTTATATGAGTCATGACAATATTCATAGTTACTTAATGAACAATAAACAGAAATAAGAAAAACGGTCAGCAAACGATTTAATCAAAAAGGTTTTTAAGTTTTATTTTCATCATAAACTTACCACATTATTATTCGTTTAGTAAAATATTTATACTTATTTCTCTTCTTTTCTTTAATACTAAAGAGGAATAGTCTTGATGAAGAACCCTGTCAGAAAATGAGAATTTACTTTAACAAACAAACTAATGGTTTCAGGTTTAGACATTAGACTTATGGTGTCTATTAGGATACTCAATAATGCAAAGTCTGAAAATGTGTAGCTTTCTAAACAGGTGATTTTGGCAAAACGGTTTTCGTAACTGCCCAAAATCGCATTGACCGATTTGAACCCTTTAAGCAAATGTCTAAAATAATCTTTGTTGGTTTTATCTAAAATCCGGCTATTTAAGACACCAATTAGAACATATTTTACGCCCTAGATGCGCAAGTCAAGATACTAACCGTCATGGACATTAGTTATACTTTCTACTTAGCTCTAAAGTCTAGACGCCTATTTGAGTAATTACAAATGTCGTTTTGTAAAAATCAACTGTTTAGAAAACTACAGCTAGGTCCCCAAATAAAGCTTTATTCTCAAAATTTGCGTTATTAATTACTCTAACAAGAACTATAAGCTTGCTAAATATTGCCGAAATCTAAGACCCTTCAGTTTTAGACTAGAGGGTTTTGCAAAAACTCCCCATGGAGTTGTATTCTGTATCATAAGCAATAATCTTTTCCCTGCAAGCTTAAACAAATTTTAAAAATACATTACCCCATATTCTCAACAATAGTTTGCTCAATAAATTTTAAAATGTAGAAGTTTCTCTTTATTAAACTTAAATGTTGTAATTTTGTAAGTATAACAGAGAAAAGGGCAAAGATCTCCAGCTCTTAGAACTTTACGACATTTTGGCTGTTTTTGACGTCTACATGGTGTTCATAGATAATCAGATCACCTTCTCAACGGGTTTTCAATGAAGAAAGTCAAGAAAAAATAAAGCATGCAGAGTTTGCCAGAGATGAATAAAAAGCAACACCCTACAATGCAGTATAGAGCAAAAAACAAAGCATGTTTAAAAGTATACAAAAATTGACACCACAGTCAGTTCTACAGTCAAGTCAATAAAGTACTTATGGCTAGTAACTGACAGAAACTATTATTCAAAGCACCTTTTATAGAACCGGGGAAGGACGCACAGCACATAATATGTGGAAACAACTGGGAATTTAGGCAACATAATGCATATTCAAGTCATAAGGCTGATAATTGTACAGAGAACGGATATTTAGGAAAGATAGCTAGACTCCAAAGTGATGAAACCTCAACAGGCCTTGCAACTTCATTTTTTGGTCATCTCCAAAGTTTATAGAACAACCGCAACTAAGACACTACAAGTTGTAATAGACGTCAGACTTGGATGGTTACAGGTCAAGGTTAGAAACCAAATACGATATATTAGACTTTAGAAAGCAGAAAATGTGAAGCAGTAGTACTCGTACTGCCACATTTGTCAAAAACGAAAGAGATTCGTTACTGTTTAGAGACGCTAGGAACAACGAAAGAAGAGAATAGAATAGAATAGACAAGCTAACATAAGCTGCTTCTAATACACAAAGATGTGATATGAAAATCTAGACAGCAGATCATCCAGTTGATAACGAATAGGCGATGGAAGCAGATGACCTAAACTATGTGGTTTTCTAATGTATAATTTCCAAGAGAATTTGGACCAGAAAATATTTTAAAGACTTGTAACTGGGAAAACCTGAAAAAGAAGTTTAATGTTCAATTCCGTATCTCCAAGCCGAAGATGGGCGTGGTTCAAACTAAACTTACCTTAAACGAAAAGGTAAAAGCTCACACTCACAGAAACTCTAAATATGTCTTAAAGATGGTAAAAATCAAGGGCGCCAGAAGCTGAAAGACAAAAAGAAACCATAAGCCAACCCGCGCAGCTTCTCGTAGGCTGACACCATGAATGTAAGTGCCTCAGGGAATGACATTCTGTGTATGGACCCTTCACAAAATATCACCCTCTATATAGGCTTTTCACAAAATAACACCTTGTTTAGAAAGATAAACACAAATACACAAATAAAAGCTTTTACAGGTATACTGCAATAAAGCACAAAAGGAACTTTGCTTTAATATCTTAAATCAATAATAAAAAGAAAAGTAAACAAAGAAAACACTAGAATGTATATAACTGACTAAAATATTATTATTCCACCCAGAAGAGGAAGCATCAGAGTAAATATGAGAAGGTTAAATATTAATCAGTTAACAAATAAAATACGTTATAAACAAATTAAAGTTTATAACTTTAATCAACAAATTCTTTTGCAAAATTTATGAATTTCTAAAATAGGTACGAGGGTGGACTGAAAAGCTTCCGACCTCAACGTGAAGATGGCAGCACTCGTAAATAAAAGCTACTGAATTTCGTTGTTCATTTGTTGACAGTTACTCACCAAAGTTTCAGCCATTTTGGACGCGCAGTTTTTATGTAACGGTCGTTTGAGTGAGTTGATGTGTGTTTTTTTGTGAAAATGGACAAAATCGAGTATCGAGCTGTCATTAAATATTTGTTTTTGAAAGGCAATACGCCTTCGCAAATGAGAGATAAGTTGGATTCTGTATATGGAGACTCTGTACCATCATTTACCACAGTGAAATTTTGGGCTGCTGAATTTAAACGTGGCCGTAAGAGCTTGGGAGACGATGAACGTTCGGGACGTCCAAAAACTGCAACTACCGACGAAAACATCGCCAAAGTTCACCAAATGGTGCTAGACGACCGCCGAATTAAAATGAGAAAGATAGCAGAGGTTATGAACATGTCAAAAGAACGTGTTTGTCACATATTAAATCAACATTTAGGCATGAGAAAGCTGTCCGCGCGTTGGGTGCCGCGTTTGCTCACGTTAGACCAAAAACGTGTTCGAATGAATATTTCCAACGCTCTTTTGGCGCAGTTTAAGCGAAATAAATCGAAGTTTTGGCGCCGATTAATTACTGTAGATGAAACTTGGATACACCATTATACGCCCGAAACAAAAATACAGTCCAAACAGTGGACTGCAAAGGGGGAACCGGCTCCAAAAAAAGCAAAAACTGTTTTTTCGGCTGGGAAAGTGATGGCGACTGTTTTTTGGGATAGTCATGGAGTTATTTTAATCGATTATCTTCAAAAAGGAAAAACCATTACAGGAGCATATTATGCATCATTACGTGACAAGCTGAAGGCTATTTCACACTAAGAAAGAAGCAAATACGTAGACAACTGTATGATGAACGGTAAATTTCCAAAGCACGTTGGTGCGTTGTAATATGTACTCGGACGTCCGCGACAGTCCTCATAAAATAAAAAATTCTAGGAAACAAGACAGGCCTGGCGTCGGAAATCTGACACTTTCTGACTGTAAAAGCACGTATTTATGATAATCAAAACTTGACCAACTTCGAAAGGAAATATTCTTTTAGCCACCTCAACAGTTTGATAAATGTTTAAAGCAAAACAAAATAATTAATTTCTGCAAGATGAAAATATTTAAATATTTAACATTACAGACTTTCGCGAACAACGTGGACGGACTTGAATTCTTATCTTAGAACAGTTTCAGCTCTAGTTTCTACACATCTAGAGCAGCATTCAAAGCAGTAAAATATCCCAAGATATTATATTTAACACGTTAACCGCACCACAATACATTGCAAAAGCTGAGAGAATTCTCCAAGACCTACAGTTCAGGATAGGCGATACAGTCGGAAAGTAATTCACGTTTTGTGGTCTTTGTGGTTCTTCCTTTTCTACATCGAGTCATAACCTTACAATTTATATAGTGAACGAGTTCTGTAACTACAAATTCATGCCTTTTTGTATTTGTAATAAAATTAACATTATCAGGTATCTTGGACGATTGCGTGAGGTCTGTGCATAGAATTGCTCTAACCTTAACGATGCCCAGGGTGCTTTTATTAAACGATTTATGGTGCCACTTTTTAGATTTTTATACCGGAGTTGAGTAATTGCAGATTTGATCACTCGGATCTATTTCACCCGTTACCTTGTAATTCAACACTAATTTTTGTTTAAGAATCTCTTCTCTCCTTCTGTTCTTCTTTTCAATTGAAACGATTTTTGTATTAGGTACAGCAAAACATTTAATTATGACGACAACGTCGCTTTTTGCTTCTCTTGCCATCTACCGTTCAATGCTGATTTTAAGAGTTTTTTCTGTTTTTCTTTCTTGTGTCGATATCAATCAGTAGTTATGGTACTGCCTCTATTTAGGGTCTAGATATTCACCGCAGGGTTTTAAGACTTGCTAAGAATTTTATCTTTGATAAACTATTATATTATAAATGACAAAATGCCAATCGTTCTATTAGAATCATTCTTTCGTCAACAGAAATTAATTTACCAGGAATTTATGTTGTTTCAAAATTAGGCTCCCTTCGGACTGGAATCGGTACAAAGAACTTCGGGATTTTACGGTATCATCCATTCGTCGTGAAAAAAGGGCTTATCTTAATTCACTCGCAACGGAAAATAATTCGTGTAAGATGTGGTCTGCCTTATCTGATTTAAATATTTGTTTTTCACAGCAACGTACAGTGCCAAGTAACTTAGCTGACCCTAACTCGATCGGAAATTATTTTAGCTCTTTTGTTCAATCTTCAACTTCCAACTGCGATACACAAATACAGTATTATCAAAATATTCGGCACTTCAGCAACCAAACTTTTGATTTCTTTCTTACCTCAATAGAAGAGGTGCATGAAACTCTCTTTAGCTTAAATCTAACGCTCTTGGTTCAGATAACATTACGCCCATAATGCTAAAATATTGTAGTCCTTTTATCGATAAATATATTACTCACATCATTAATTGTTGCATTGAGTTCTGTTGTTTTCCGTCGACGTGGAAGGAGGCCATTGGTCTTCCACTACCTAAAGTTTCTAATCCAAGTAGTTACTCTGACTTAAGAATAATTAGCATTCTACCGTGTATCTCTAAAATTTTTGAAAAGATACTATATAAACAAATATATGCCTTTTCTAACAACAACAATATACTATCCGTATGTCAATCCGGTTTTAGGAAGGGTCTTAGTACTGCTAATTCTCTCGCCACTGTCACGGATGATATTATAAGCGCAACTGATAGGCACATGATAACCGTTCTCGTACTGCTCCATTTCTCTAAAGCTTTTGATACAATAAGTCATAATCTTCTGTGTGCAAAACTTCAGTACTACGGGTTTGTCAATAATGCAGTCAACTTAATAAAGTCCTATCTATCCGACAGGAGTCTGATGATTAAAATTAACGAGCAACTGTCACAATCATATTTATTAACTTCCGGTGTTCCTCAAGGGTCTATTCTAGGGCCTCTGTTATTTATTATATATACCTCTGATATTTCAAATTCCTTGAAGCATTGTAATGTTCAAGCGTATGCTGAACTCAAGCTTATGAAGACATCAACAGTGATCTTACTCTTATTAAACACCTTTCAATGCAACACAACCTAAAACTTAACACGAGTAAATCAAAACTATTAGTGTTTGGTAACAAAAAAAATATTACAGCACCAGATTTAAATTTCAACATAAATATAGATAACGGACTTTTACCAGTAGTCGACTCTGCAAGAAATCACGGTATTATATTAGACACTAAACTACGTTTTAGGCTACACGTTACAAAACTATTGCAAAAAACCTATTCCTCGTTAAAATTACTATACGCAAATCGTGATATTTTAAACTCTGCTCAAAAGAAAATGCTTACAGAATCTTTAGTCTTATCGCACTTTAATTACTGCAGTTTTATTTATGGTCCTTGCTTAGAAATGTATGATAAAAATCGCATACAGAAGGTTCAAAACTGGTGTTGTCGATTCATCTGCAATCTACGGAAATATGATCAAGTATCTAATAGCATTAGCGAGCTCAAATGGCTGAAAATGGAAAATCGTTGGAAATACCAGTTGGGTTCGTATACACGTGCTCTACTAACTTCCATGCAGCCATCTGTTAGCCTTTCTGATGGAGTGGTCATTAGGTCTCAAATTCATTCTGCAAACATTCGTAATAAAGGTATGCTCACAATACCGCAATATTCAACAACCTTGTTTTGCAGAGGATTTACTTATAATGCTGTCTCAGTATATAACTCGATTCCCTCTCACATAAAAAATCTTGGTCTAAATAGATTTAAAAGCTCTTTAAAAAATCATTTTTTGAGTCTGCAATAACCACCATGCGTATGTCTAACTACCTAAATCAGAACAAATTAACTCAGAACAAATTAATTTAATCTTTATGTGCTATTTTTATATATTTTGCGGAGTCTCCTGGTTAAATAGAGTAGCCAGTGGCTAGATTTCGCCAGGAGGCTACAGATATTGTATTTTTCTTTTTATATTGTATTTTTATTTCTATATTATTTTTAATAAAGGCGATTATTATTATTATTATTATTAACAACAACGTTTATGCAACCTGTTGCTGTCTTTTTGTTGTTCATTTTTTACACCGTACTTGTCGGCCAGTAACTATTGATCAAATGGCATTTGATTCATTCACATTAGCAAAACCCAAAAACCTTTCAATTTCGTCTAAATTTCCATTGATCTAGGTTAGCAGTTTAGGCTTTAACGGCTCGAAATATTAGTGTAAACAAACGAAGAAGCATTTCTGTTGATTTATCTTGTTATCATACCAATGATGCTGTCATCTACAAACAAGCGGAAGCAAATTAGAGAAGTGTAGTACTTATCAGATTTGTTTGCTACATTTATATCGAAAGAAACAATTAAGTTAGTTTTTTTTTGCCTGCGTCACTAACACCTTTCCAGAAGTGAAAATCGTTGTTTGTTTGAACATTGGTGCCTTGGTCTTAAGTTGAACTTGTTTCTTTCTCACCTTCTAATTCTTCTAAGTTGGAGTTGGAAAGAGGGTAATCGTCAGAAAAGGTACAATCTCAATACAAAATTTTTACCAATTCTCTTATTAGTTAGAGACTTTTCGTACAACTCAGTTTTTCTGCTTAGTTTGAACCATGCCAAGTTTTCTCATTATTTCTTCTTTTACTTGTTAAATATTTTTCTATTTGGGTTTGGTGTTTTGATGCTTCTATAAATAACCAATAAACTCTCTTTTTAAATTGATATTCTTTGAGCTTAGTTTCGCGCTGGTGTTCCAAATATTACATATTTTTGACTTAGTTGCTTGTCAACAATATTTAAAGAAGAATTTTTCATCAGTTGTAACGGGCCAGTGCTCAAAGGTATGCACAAGTCCCGTCCAGTCCAATGGTAGATGTTAAATCCCGTAGCTCATGCCGCAGATGGGGCGGATTCTCAAATAAACTTGGCTAATCTCTCACAAAGAGAAGCTCACCGTTTTCCAAAACTCTTATTAAACTAATAGATGGTCGTAAAAGAGGGCGCCAGCAGTCGTAGATCGAAGGGTTCTGATGGTCGGTC
>VTPC01084024.1:14267-25625 GCA_011009095.1 Ignelater luminosus | reverse complement strand
AGAGGGAAATCTACAACGCAACATAAACGTAGTTAACGAAAAGTTACATAAGCAAGATCAACATGAGAATTGATGTTAATTAAACGAAAACCACGACTGTAGCAGCCAAAGAAAATAAACGCACTGTACTCGTAAGTAAAAAAGTAAAAATTTTAAATTTTAAATGCTTACGTTCGATAATACAAAGTAATGGAAAGTTGGATGAAAAGATAAACGAAAAAACTGGAAAATTTGGCCAAATGTTCAATAGTATGAAAGATACCTTCTTAAGAAAAAGAAAAATACCAAACACTGTAAAAGCTAAAGTAATAGAAAAAATTGTGATACCCACACTGACATATGGCAGTGAATCATATATTCTTGCAGACAACCCGAAACCTTAGAAATGAAACTAGTAAGAAAAATAAAAGGAGAAAAGAAAAAAAGACAGACTAAACAACTAGGAATTTAGGAATTTAGAAGAAAAATAACGCGAAGGACAATTACGATACTTGGAACACATACACAGAATGATAGCCGAAAACTAACAAAAAAAACGTGTGAAACAAGAATACAAAGAAAAAATAAAAGAGGCAGGCCAAAAAAAGTGGTAGCCCAAACCAGAAGATTACCGCAAAAGAAGTACAAGAGATGTAATCTCAGCTCAAGCGATTTTACACTTTACGGTAAGAAGATCTAGCATTCAGTAAGGTTAAGTAAGTTGAAAGACTTTTGGAAATCTTTTCAAAATGAGTGTATCGGAGGCTCTTAGTGAATGGAAATTGATATTATTTAAGCAGTACAAACGTAAAAAATGATTCAGTACCAACAGTATCAATGTGCTAATAAGAAAGGCTTAGAAAAGTATAGATTCTATAAGGCATATTTGTTTGTTTTGCTAACAATACTTTCAAGAACAAAAAAGGCTATCAAATATGTTAGAAGAGCTGCAGGTATTATACAATAGATATTTTGATATAAATCAAAACGTCTCAAAAAAAAGCAAAAGTTGAGTAAATTTAAGTAATTAGACCGTTCTCAATGAGAATTTATAGTAAGTTCAATATTAGATGACTTAAAATAGTGTTATACTACAATATTTAATACTTTAGACATTGTCCAAACTCTCTCCATTTATCCATAGTCTTTTAGAACTTTTAAATCATTAATAGTCAATTAGTTGACAACTCTTTAGAACGTTTTGCATGATGTACCTTAAAAATACGGTAACTAACCATCTGGTTGTTACCATAGAGATAACGTTACGGTATTGCAGAATTGTTCGCAGAAACTTCCTTATATTAAGATATTTAAAAATTCAAATTACTGGATGGTCATTATTTCACAAATTGGTAGTTGTAAACTTAATATTTTTCAGTCGCACAATTACTTAAAACTCAATATATTAACAGAAAATACCTTAGAAAATTATTAAGTGGAGTGTTCTGTAATGTTTTATGACTTTAACGCCGGATGCCGCTAGACCACTTGCACATGAAGTTTTATTGAAAGACACGTTAGCTATGCCAGACACTTCGAAAGAACAGCAGATGACCAAGAAAGATAGGCTACGGGCTTCTCTTAAGTAGCATTTAAAGTAGCTGCTAGGAAACCCAAAGCTACAAAGCTAGCTAATATGACTAACTTCAATTCCACCAAAGCTAAAACATTCTAGGATAAACTTGAGGAAATTCTTGCTTGTTATTTGTTATTTAGAACCATTACAAATCTGTAATTTAAAAAAAGTAAACAACTTCAAGGATTAGCACTTTATGTTGTTTTCTATCTTTTTCTTTCCACTGTCGAAAAAGTGGCTAAGATAGTCACTGAAATAGGAATAATTCCGATCTCTACCGCTTTCATTCCAAAATAATGATGCAGCGTTAGATGACTGCATATAATTCCATTAAAATCTTGAAACATGTTATCAAAAATACTAGGTGTTCAAGTCGGACAACTATGACTCGCATTATCGTTTTATGACATTGTAGTTTTGACATTATCGCCCCATACGTTTAATAAACTATAGTCACTTAACAAAACGATTTTTGGATCATTTTAAAATAGTATTCAATCAGGAAGCTATTTAATGACTGTTTATGATCGGCCTATTACGTTTCTGCAAGCTTGGAATAAGGCTGCAACACCAACAAATACGAAGATAGTATTTAAATGCACTTGTATGCTGTCATATCACAGAAACATTTTTAAAGAAGATTTTCTGTCATCTTAAGTAACTGATCTACCTACTCCGTCAATTAGAAATAATGGCTTATTAGAAAAAGTTTCTGCGCAGTTGAGAGATCATCTATCGACATCAAAATCAGAATGCCGTAGTAACGTTGTCTTCAATGCTGCTCCGTGTTGGGCGCCAAACTGTTACCATATGACGGACAAGACAAGATTAACTCTTCCCTCGCCGTTACATATGTGTATTGGAGAGAGTACAGCTTTGATGATTCTTCATTGTTTGAAGTTAGTTGGAACCTTGGAGTTGTTTTAACTCTGTTGTTAAAGAAAATCATATGCAAAGATTAGGATTGACTCATAAGATGACTAAATTTAAGTGACCAATTTGTTGTCAAAAGTAGCCGCTTATTAGTATATTATTATGGGGGAGGAGGGCAAGGATGAGTCGATAGAATTTTTTCATTGGCAACAGCTTAAAGAGTCACCAGCACAAAATATAAGTAGTTCTGAAAAATCATTAGTATCCCTTGAAATCACTTTTTCCCAAAAGCTCCCGAAAGAAAAAGATGTATAATTGTTACAGATAATTTTGAGAGAAATGAGATTGCAGAAAGGCAGGCAAACAAAAACGTTGGCGTGGACTATCAATTATTAAATGAAACCGCCACCATTTCATTGTTCCAATAGGCAGTACGTTTGATTACTAACAAAACGGTGTTAAGTTACCATAGGTCTAAAATCAATAATAAAAAATCAGGACAGAAAAGATAACACAGGACAACAAAAACAGTTTGTTTTTGACGCCTAGGATTTTAGAACTGATTTTAACTATATTTACGGCACTAAATCTAAATATGAAATTAATTTTTTTTATCTGCTCTACTTTTTTAGATGTCTTTCTTTCTAACGTGCAGTTCTACACAAAATGTGCACTTCTAATTCACATATACAAGAATTGTTTCCTGTATATTTGCCCTATTGTCAGTCTGCCGTGCAGTTAATTCCAGAAAAATCCACTAGATGGCATTGTCTATCCTGTAACGTAACTAAAGTGACCTTCAACGCTTCAACTACAGTTGAGGTTAGTTTATGAGTTCTCGCCGTGCACGGCAGATTGAACTTGGCCACGCGGGATATTTGTGTTTTTGGAAAGAATTGTTATAAAGTTAACCTAAAACGTACTGTGTTGTTAAATAGAAATAACGAGTTCAAGTAGAAGAAAATGTGTAAATCATCCTGATGTGTTTTGCTACATATGCGGACAATACACGTTAAAATAAAACAGAAAAACTGCTAGTGACTTTGTAAAAACCTGAGTACCGCATCAGATCTGTAAAACTTGTACCAAAAGTGGACTACCGGGAAAAGGAAAAGTCTGAAATTCGGGTACCGATGGTTTGGAGAGAACCCAAAACCCACTTGATGACTGTTATTTCTGGCTAGTAAATATTACTGGAATCAATCGAAACAACAGTAGCAAGTGGACTTATCCTGATTTAATCTCTGCAAGACGTCCAGTTCCTCACTCAGGAGAACTGCCCATACCAACGCTTCACCAGCTACCACAGCTCTGCGAAGACGAGTATTGTCCCTTTGATCAACCTTCTGATACTAACGAAGGTGACAGTGATTATGAGGGGATGTCATCAAGCCCTCAAGTTTCAACCAGGATGAGTTAAATGACCTCACCAGAGATCTCAACCTGTCAAATGAAGCTTCTAAATAACTGGCTTCCAGGTTGAACGTCAAAAAGTTACTGGAACGAGCAACCAAAATCATCTTTTTCTCTTGTACGGAAAAAGGTGATTTTGGTTGCTACTCTTTTTCTTTCAAGAAGACAATCTTGTATTTTGTCACAAAATTGGAGGATTCCTGGAAAAATGGCTCTTCCTGAATATTTTCCAGATAATTGGCGCCTATTTATTGACTGCTCAAAGGGAAGTTTGACATGTGTCCTTCTGCAGAATGGGAACAAATATGGTTCAATACCAGTTGCTTACTCGATGAAAATGAAAAAAGAATATAACACCATGGCTTTGGTTTTGGAGGAGATAAAGCATCATGAACATTAATGGGTGATTTGTGTGGACTCAGAAATGGTAAACCTTCTTTTTGGACAGCAAAGTGGTCACACCAAATATCCTTGCTTCTCGTGCCTCTGGGATAACAGAGACAAAACACACCACTGGGTTAGAAAATTGTGGCCTAAGAGAGAAAACATGGTCGTTGGGGAAAAGAATGTCATTAACGACCCCTTAGTTGGACGAGAGAAAATCATCTTTCTTCCACTGGGCCTTATAAAGCAGTTTGTAAAGGCTTTTGATAAGAACGGTTCATGTTTTGCATATGTAGGGAAAAAATGCTTCAGTTGAGTACAGAAAAAATTTAAGCAGGAATATTTGACGGCCCACAAATAAGACAATTCATTAAGGATCCAGCATTGTAAATTCGATAAATGAGGCTGAGCAAAAAGCCTGGACTTGATTTATTGCAGTTGTTGGAAATTTTCTAGGCTAACGCAAAGCTGAAAATTATATTGAACTGGTAAACGAGATGCTTGGGCGTAACATGAGCATTAAGGTGCATATTTACACAGCCACTTAGCCGTTTTTCTGAAGAATTAGGAGACGCCAGTGAGGAACAAGGTGAAAGATTTCACCAGGATATTAAAGCTATTGAGGACCGCTACCAAGGAAGATGGAATACGCACATGATGGCAGATTATTGCTGGAGTTTCAAAAAGGATTATTTCAAAATACATTCAAGAATGTCACGGAAATATAATTTGTATAAATATATATAGTTGCATTCACTAAAATGTTGTATCTGAGAAATTTGAGCTCCTAGGTAAAAACTAATGCCATATTTAAATTCAGGGCATCAAATTCATATAAAATCTACTCGAAATACTCCGGCACCAAAACACCTGTTGGCCTGTGTAATCTATAACGTTTGCTTTACTTTAAATGTTACAGTACTTGAACTCGGAACGAACGCAGATGATTCCGTTTCTCTGATCTCTTTATTATTGATTTTAGACTTGTGGTATCTTATTACTTTTTATTTGGAGTCACACAAGTTGTCGATTGAAAATAAAAAGAAGAAAGTAGTTTTGTTTATTAAATGAATGTTGACGTCTACGATTTGTCAGGATGATTTAAGAAAATGTTCTAATTACAGTTTGACAGTGTAGATGTCAAATTATACCGTAATACTGAATTATAACCTGATAATAATTTCTAAATTATTGCAGTAGACTTAAGCGAGATACCCTGTATAAATTATTATAGTTTAATTGAAAACTGGATTTGGAGACTATGCACGTTTCGCTTGGAATGTTATTAGCACTATTACTTTGTATGTTTTTGTTTTATGTAAATTCATGTTGCATTAGTAACCTAACACCTTTACATAGGAACTGAGAGAGAATTTAAATTTTATTTAATGAAACATAAGACTAGTTTAGTTAATTAAATACTCGGATTTCATTATAACTTTTTTTCTTAATTCCATAGCTGTGTTTAGTATTTAAAGCATTTTTTTAAAACCGAATAATTTTAAAAATAATAAATGCTTTTATATCCTGGATGTGAATAATAATTTAGAGGTATCAAAAACCTAACCAGTTGGAAATTGCGATTGCATGGCTATTTAATGTTTACATAAGGTAAATTAGTTTAGTCAATGCGTTTGCCAATATTGATTTTGTTGTTTGTACTAACTGTGCTAGATTATGGTACCTGATACAAAAACTTTGTTTGAGACTTGCTTTTCATTGTCTGCCAATTGTGGAATTATATATAAACGATATTCAAAGCTAACTTTTTTGAGCTGTTAACCTTCTTTACATCCTACAGGAAAAATGGGTAATATTTTAAATTTAACCAGAAATGCGTAAAGCAATTAAAAGTTTTAAACCGTTAAAAACAGCTATTTCGCCTTAAATAAAGTGTTTACGGAAAAAGTATTGCGTTGAAGCTTAAAATTATATACAGAGGACTTAATTTTAAAAAAGTAGGGTTGATGACTTTTTCTAATTATGAAAGGTTAGTGCTTTTAATGTGTAGGGGTTTAAGTTTTAAAAAACCCTTTCAGTATAGAACTTTAAAAACCTCTAATGTTTTCTAGACTAAAATTAGGACACCCTTAAAACAGGTATGTGCAAGTGTGTTGGAGCGTAAAATGAAAAGCGACCCGGATTAAAGGATTTTCTTGTGAACGAGTTTACCTACTGGCATCAAAAAGCATTGTATACGTAACCCTCATCTAGTTGTCTACTAGTCAGTTACAATAATAAACTTGATGTTTTATTATAAAAGTCCTTTTAGTAAACTTACCGGGGAAATACACAAAAAAGTTTACCCCCATTTTATTACATTTACGTTACGTTAAATTTTTATTAAGTTATTTTAAGATTTTGAAAGAGGCGTGGGAGGGTTTTGTTTTTCATTAAGAACAAGGTAGTATCTCTAAACAAATAAGAGAAAATTTAATTTTTTTGGGAGAAACGATGTAATGAAACCTCTGTTTATAAACACCCAACGCGGAAATTTACTAGAAGAAAGGCTTGTAATTTTTGCGTTTAACTTTCATTATTTATTCAAATAACATTTTTTCCATTTCATAGACAACGAAACGACGCCCTTTTATGTAAGTTATGCAGACTATAGCGACGTTTTAGTATTCCGGCAAGAACTTAACAAGATTCAATTGAAATGCAAACGTGCTTCTCTCAAGCACATAAAAACCAACATTCTACCAAATCAGTTTAGATCTAAAGAGAAATAGACTAATCATGCAATCGAACTGAAGCGTCTTAAAGGAAATAGTAATACCATAATATACAATGATAGCAAGATTAAATCGAACCTAAACTCTAAGTTAAATCAGTAGATTTATATTCTCTTGTTTGTCTAAATGTTAGGCTATTCCAAGCAAGGTTTTAGCATCATATCAGATGAATAAACATTATTAAAAAGCAATAACTACTTATAAGCAATGATGGTAGAAAAGATTTCGTAAATATATAAAGCACTTTCTAAATCTGAATCTATTTTGGAAAACTACACCTTGTCATATGGAATTGGTAATTAGAATTAATGTTTACAAACTAAGCTATCAAATTTAGGTCTCTTGAGAAAAATTCTCTTAAAGGTTTTCAAGATCATACAAGGAAAGCAAGTTGATAATGTTGACGGAATAAGATAGATAACAAGCGAGTTAACCTTACGTGAATCACGCAATAGAACAAGTCGAAGATATATTCCGTCTGTTGCCTCAATAACAAACACAAAATTCGATATTAAAATTGCCAGTGTAAAATTCAAGCCAATGCGACAAGGAAATAGAGTGACAGAGCTAGAATGTTCCAGCGGAGTACCATATAACCCTTAGAATTCCAATGGAGTTCCCAAAGTTTTGGCTTTGGTCTGAGATGTTTACGGAACATTCACAAGTTTGGTGTTACTATGATGCTGTTGATAGAGACCTCTCACTCCATGTTGTAGTACTACCGTCTGTCTATCTAGACATTTAAAAATACTTGATGTTATTCCATAGCAAATACAACCAAGACTACAAAGGACAATGAAATCGTTTTATAAACAGTAATGTTTATCAAACTGTGCTTCTCTGTTGAAAATATCAACCCGATCTTTGTAAAAAGATTTACTAAAAATAAAGACAGCAAAATAAAAATAATAATAAGCAAAAGCAACATATTTACTAAACTGATCCAACAAAGCAGGCATTCAAAATAGCCAAAAATATCAAGATTTTGTAGTAGGCGTTTCTTATCTACCTGAAGCTTTAATTCTATAAAGAGTGTAGTTTGCTATGCTTTGCTTCCATTTGAAGCGGTGGCTTACTGGCTTTTTGGTTTCTCTTTCTACTTTTTAATCGGGCTGCTCTTTAATCACTAAAGGTACTCAAAAATCAATTCTACTGGCTATACTTTTTTAATGGTCTTTCAAGTTTGTAGTTTTGTAGTTAGAGTCGGCGTGCCTTTTTTCGATGTTCTTGCTTAGAGTTAGAAAGGTCTATAAATGACCTGACCTAGGTCGTATTCATTCAGTTTAACATAGCTTGCTGATATTGTTTTGGAAATGAAAGAGTCAAGCAGATCGGGTTTCTTATTTGGATTTGTGGGCCAATAGAAAGGCTTACCTGTAGGATAAAATTTGCATTTTCATTCTTTTAACACCAGCACAGCCAGAAAAACGCTCTAACTAAAGCGTCCGCGCTTTCGGTCAAATTGACCGGTCTTGTAATTTTTTATTTTTTTAAATTTAAATTTAAATCTTGTCTATCTCTTCTTTTTTTTTGAGAAGTTCCTTCTTTTACCGCTTCTTTATTTTTATACTCTTCCGCCAATTGTTCTGCCAGTTGTAACAAAAAATTTCGTCTTTTAATTTTTTTTCCTGTGATTTCTTTGTATAGTATGTAGGCGTTTATAGCTGCAAGATCCAAAATATTGTAAAAAATATGTACAGGCCATCTTCGTGACGATGCGTTTACGGTATATTTTCTAGCCATCTGATCTGGAACATCAACACCATATTTTGTGTCGCTATAGTATGGCACAGTTTCAGGTTTCTTCTTTTTTTCATTTCTGTTTATTGTAACATTGTTGTAATGTGCTAGGAAGAAGTACGTTTTTATTCGGTTTTGCTTGGTAAATTGTAAGAATGTAGTTATCATTGTCTGTCTTCAGTAGTCCTGTTTCATACAGATCTTCTCTGCTGCTTTTGCCAAGTTCCAGAACTCCTCTTCTAGATCTGTTCATCGTTCCTACTATAGTTGTATTTAACTTTATCAGTTTTTCAGCGAGTTTTACACTAGTGAAATAATTGTCAGTCGTAACATTTCTTCCTTTTTTGGTAAACGGTTGTAGAAGTTGAAGAACAACGTTTTTTGACAAAGTTTGATCTTGAGGTCTTGTCTCATCTTTTCCCAAATAAGAAAACGCATTTAGTACATACTTAGACTTTGTATCAACTGCAATCCAAGGTTTAATGCCAAATTTATCAGGTTTGTTTGGCATGTATTGTGTGAATCTGCATATAACTTTTGTCGGAAACAGCTGGTCATTAACAGTTATATTTTTGCCTGGAACGTAACATATTTTGCAGTTGTATATAAATCGGTTCTATATATCTGATACCAGAGCGAATTTAACGTGATGTAGCCTTTCTCATCTAGTGGCTCTAATGTCAAATCGTAAAAATTTCATTATTTCTTTGAAACGGTTTTTGGACATCGTTTCTCGAAAAAATGGTGGTCCCCATTTTGTAGACCACAAACCGTACAGTTCCAGCTTGCTAGATGCGTATGCTCTTCGAGCATATAAAATAGCAATAAAAGCATCTAGGTCTTCAAAAGATAACTTCCAGTCAACATTTTCTAATTTGTTGTTGGTTTCCGTTTCGGTACAGTTCTTTATTATCTTTAACATGTGGTTGTCAACAAACAATCTCCAAAATGTGCATATTTTGTCTTTGTTGGTTTTTTGCTTTGCATAAAAGGTTGACCCCGGATTATCTTTCAAAATGTTACGCTGAGCAGTTTTTACTGCACGAATTTCATTTGCATATACTACCTTCCATTTAGTTCCGTCTTTCGATGTGCAGGTTTGGTTTTCTTCTAATAAAAATTCTCTCTTCTTTTTCTGGATCAAATTAGAATTTGATTGAACATTACGGTGACATAGAATTCTTTGAGGTTTGTTTTTTGTAACAGTCAGGTCGGAAGAGTTGCTGCGTTTTACATCACTTGTTTTATAACTGCAACTAGCTACACAAAGAGAATTTTCTGGTGTCGTATCACTTGCTTGAATGTCACTTGTAGAATTACTCTCACTAGATTTCCGTAAAACTCTAGAATATGCTTCATTTTCAGAATTTGAAGTTGATTCACCCTCATGTTTGGAATTACTTTCTAAAAGACCTTCCAGTTCATCTAAATAAGATAACGCTTGTTCAGGTGTAAAACCTTTGCGAGGCCACATGCTTTATGTTTCTTCACATACAACTATAAGAATAATAAAAGGTAGGTCGTTTTTCACGCGTATTTATACCGTAGAAACAACTGCAGGAAAAAACCTGTAAAAGCATATGTGCACAGGTGCACAATCAGAATGTGCCTGCGCGAAACAAGTTGAAACGTTGAACACGTGATTGTTCAAACTTGTACAAAACAAGTTTCTATCATCTTGAACATGTTATGAAGTGATATAAATATATAAATATACTAAATATTTAAAAAATAATTGTAAAGTTGTAATTTAGACACAAAGACTTAAAGCAGAACTACATAGAAATTAGCCGGTCAAATTGACCAGTGACGATCGTTCTAGGTAGCAACATGAAAAAACAAAACTTAAAAACCAAAAAAAAAAATTTCTTTTTTGGTAAAATATTGCTAATGATGTTTGAGTTGAACTTGTGTAATGGTTACGCTATGTCGATAAAAACAAAAAAGTTTTGAAACTTTTATTGAAGAAAACGGTCAAAATGCTTCCAAAATTTTTTGCCTTCGTTTGTGGTAACGTTGAACTTTTACGTTTTGTTTTAGTATTAGTCACTACAATGAAATTATCAAGTTCTTGTAGGAAGAACTTTTTTTCTTTACATTTATGTCTGGGTGAAGGATGGGCTGCTGCTACAATTATTCTCTGTCGCTTGGTCAAGATTGTTAAGGCTATGATTTTTACACTGCATTATACTTTTTTTTAACTATTATTTTAACTATTATCAAATTCTTCTTTATTTCTGTATTATTTGGATATGTAGAACATTAAGTTTGTAGCTTTTTAATTTAATGCAAGATTGGTTGATACTTCTACCTAGTGTAGATTCCATGCATGTAATCTATAATGCCATTGCCGTTCCATTTATTAATTTCGGTTATTCTATTCCTATTTTTTGTATTTTATCTAGTCTTATGACTATTGAGCTAATTGATTTTCATTCAGTCTAGCAAGCTGTTGTTTGAAATTGAGCTAATGACCCTGAAAGAAGTTTAGATGGAAATAAAAAGAAATATTGGCGCTAAAACAGCTCAAGAGATGACCTGATAACTGGTGCCATACTAAAACAGTTCTCAACAGAAGGTATTGCAAAATTATCAAAACCCTGCTTAAAATATGTTTCAGACATCTGAAAAGTAGAAAAGGTAATAATGATACCTAAA
>VTPC01084020.1:0-11655 GCA_011009095.1 Ignelater luminosus | reverse complement strand
CTCGGCAATGCGCCTTGTCACATTGCATTTTTAATTAATAAGTTTTTGGCAAAGAAAAGACATCCCTGCGGCTTCTCAGACCCCTTATTCCCCCGACTTGAGTCCTTGTTACTTTCTTCTCTTCCCAAGATTAAAAAATCACCTCAAAAGACATCATTTTGGGACACTAGAAGACATTAAAACTGCTGTAACCGCTCAGCTGAAGGCTATTTCAGTATCCAAGTTCTAGCATTGCTATGAAGAGTGGAAAAATCGTGTCCATCGCTATATGGCTTGCCAAGACAATTACTTTAAAGGAGACAATGTGGAATTGTAATTTTAACTGAATAAAAAAATTTTAAAAATCAGTCTCATTACTTTATTCACACTTACACTTACAACTTTATAGTATAAAACTGTTTAATGATGATTTAGACTGCAGATTATGTGGGAAAGATACTGCAACAATGCCATTGTAAGGAAGTGTCTCACCAAAACTTCAAACTATTTAGATTCGGTACGATGAAACAGAGGGATTCTAGTTTTTCCTCGACAAACCTATGTCGTCTTCTTGAGGGCACCGAGTTGCTTGAGTGCAGCTAGAGTCAACTGGGGAAAAGCGCAGTAAACTTTCTTTGTTACAGTGCATCGGGTTGTCGTAGAGAGTTTTCAGGATCAATTATAATTATAATCACTCTAGAAAGAAAGACATCGTAATGACTTGCATTTTATTGATTTATTGAGATCACATGGCAGCTCTCTATTCGATCTTGAGCCTTCTACTGTGTATTGTGTTTTATTTTGAATGAAACATTCCAGAGATGCTACCTCCATGATAACATCTTTGCTGGTATGTTATATTAACCATAGATTACGATTGTAAAGCTGAATGGAATAAGTCAGAGTTTTTGAAATTTGGCAAATCTTCACTGAAATCTTTTTCATACGATTTTGCTACTACTCAACCTATACGTATAAAACATTTAGAAATGTCAAATTATTTAATGTTAGTACATATAACCTACAAATTAAGTATTATTTTCTAACAATCTGTACATAAATTATGCGATTTTAGACAGATTTGATGCTCATCTTGTCACTAAAGGTCTTTTTTATCACTTATGTGGTTTTCTTCCACTAGCGCCTCGGCAAATAATGCACATTCGTCATAAAAGGTTATGGTGAGCTTTAGCTACTTGATACACAGATTGATTAACAAAACTGTATATTAAACTTGAATTTACAACTAGTTTAGTCTATTTTACTTTTCAAATAGGCCAATCTGTAGATATAATTTGTTTACAAGAAACTAACCTAGAATTCCCAAAAATAGGTAATTAAACTAGTTGGTTAATTACAGAATGGAAAGATCTGCTTTTGCAGATTTATAAAGCTGGATTTACCTTATGGAATTCTTTTGCAACGCAAAGCAATGCAAGACAAAAGTTTCATATTGCGCATGCTGATGCATAATTGTATGTGAATCAGTCGATCACTAATAGCAAAAAGGATAAAATTGCGAATCAATTACAGAAATTAAAAAAAAACTTGCAACTGTATTTTTTTGCAATGTTGTCGTACTCAGCTTGTATATATGTAAAGTCGGTTTACTAAAAGCAATTAGTACCAGATGCCCAATCTCAAAACTCTTTTGAGGATGGCAATTTACGTTTTTCTAAGTAAATAGCAGGTCGAATATAAATAACTGGTAATTAAGAGTACTAATTACCTTTGATAAAACCAACTATAAGATAAGTGTTTTATGTAAGACCTTCAAGTATATCTAGTTATTAGCTAATTAGACTTTTTCGTGACAAAATGGTAAATGGCCATGTTGTAACTGTACTTTTTATGATAGCTCTACTGTCATCAAAGCTACGTTTAAATTCAATAATTGTGCCTTTATTTTTACAGCAGAAATAGAAACAGAAAGAACTTCTACGGTATTATATCAACGTCAAGTGTGATTCGCAAAACGTTCTGAAAGTCGTGCAATTATAACCTGTCAAAACCGTGAGACAAAGGATCCACAGTATGTTTATACTGGATTCGCCCTTCAATTCAGATGCGTTCGTGGTAAATCAAATATATAGCAGAATTTTTACTTCGATTGCACGTTTAAAGCTTAAACGCCCTCTTTATCCCGCTCGTTTAAACTAAATCGGAGTATTTGAATCTTTATCTTATTTCCATTGTAATTATCCGTTTATAGACTTTAATCATATCTTCCTTGAGTTTTCGAGGTGTAACGAACAGAAAGATGAATTGCTTTCTTTGCTATAAGTCGTCTATCGCGTTCTCAAAAAATCTACTATAAAGAACTTTCTCGTTTTCTTAACATACTACATCTTACAAGTTAATCTCAAGTAGTGTATGTAGTTGAGTTCAATGCTTGACTGATATTTCTGCTGATTTCTCCCGTTTTGTGTGTTAATCTAGTTGCTATAACAGGGCCCACGGCGGATAGCAAATGTTTTTGTTTCCTTGCGCATATACAGAGTTTGAACGTGTGTCACTGTCATGATCCCTTTCATTTGAAATTCATCTTGTTCTTGCTTTACCTTTCTATAGTCTGTCAATGGGTTACGCTCTCTAATGGCAGTAGTATAATTTTGTTCAAAAATAATAGAACCAAGCCTTGTAATTTGTCATTTCCCGTTAATATAATCATAACAAATCGTGATGGTTTTCCAAAATATTATTACGAAGTTTACTAAAACCGCCAACTCCTTTCACGATAAAGGGGAAGAGTGTACTTTAAAAAACAATGTATGAACCATAGTGACCATAATGGAGATCTGTAGATTAGGGACGGCCCAAAATTGAGTTGAATTCTATAGTCTGGAATTGATGAACTAGGGTTTTTTGAAGGTTATTGAAAGAACTTGCATCCAAGTCTAAAACATATAATCGCGTCTTCATTTGAACCATAACCAACGAATTCAAAAATTCTAGTGGAAGGGTCAAATTAGTAGCGATGTTTTAATAGAAGTATGCTGCTCGAATTGCATCCGTAGTAAAGCTTCAAGTATCTCAGCCAATCATATAGAAATCTCAATAATAAAACAGTGCAGATGATTTATTTAGAACCACAAAGGCATTCTTCCAAATTGGTTTAGTTATAGTTTATCTCGATTACTCGGAAACTTTACCAAACCCCACTCTAGCCTGATTAAGTTTGAAGATGAAAATGGGTCAGATTTTGAAAAATTCTAAGCCTTTTTCACTCGAATATTAAAGGGCGTAATGCAATTGTTTTTAAGTCTCCATTTAGAGGGACATCGAGAAAAATGTGTTTGTTTGAAACATTAACTGAAGGAAAGTTGCAGAGAAAAACTGTCAAATCAGCAACCTTTTTTGGAACTTTTTGGCAAAGCTACCAAACACATCTATATCAGCGATTCTTCCTTGCTCTATCCTCAAAATAACTAGAAAACAGGAACAGAGAATTGCTCGTTGGAAATATCAAGGAAAGTCTTCAAATCAGCTTGAGTTAATATTTTCACTAATTTGTTTTTAAATTAACCAATATTGTTTTTAAAGGGTAACCGAAAGCATTGAGAATTGAAAAGAGATCAATAGATAAAGATATTTTGAATTAAAAAATAGCAGCATACACTTCGTGCATGTCTCTTGTTAGTTTTACAACTAAATTAGGTATCTGATTTTCTGATTAACTTGATTACTTGCAATGGATTACTCCTATTTGTATACAACAAATTTTTCTTGCTTGTAGGTTTGGCGCCAAAGAACGTCTTAGTTGAATTGAATAAACTACAAAGTTGGATGGAATCATACAAAATGGATTTATTCCTGGTTCCTGGTTATTTTGAACATGAGGATTCTTTAGCAAAGAAAATCACATAGAAGAATAAAAGTTTAGCAACGTGTGCTTCAGAGCAGTTAAGGAAAAAATTCAACTAAAAGAATTATCGGTCAAAAGCAAAAAACTAATCTTACGCAAATATTACTTTGAGCCAAACTAGAATTTAGGTAAGAATTTCAAAAATTACTCAATTGACTATTAATTCTGCACGTTTAGATTAAAATCTTTATTGGAGATATACAGTGGTCGCCAAAAAGTCTGCACCATATGAGAAAAATTTTTATTGAATGACTTATTCAAAATTTGTTTTCGGTATCAGGTTTTGCTTGCTCCAGAACAAAAAATAACCTAATCAAAAGTAATCATGCGGTCTCCATTACCTATCAAATTTGCAGTTGCTTACCCGTAAGCAAATTTTCAAAAGCCTACCACGATTCTCATATTTTGCTCTTTATTTCGCTTTCTCTTATTTGTTAATCAATAAAAGTCGATCCAATCTAATTTGGAAGATGCAGAAGCAAGCTCAGTTTTCTTATTTCTTTAGAAATTATATAGAAGCATCTTTTATAAACACACCCTATACTACAGGCATATGAATGAGCAAGCATGAAAAGCAGGAAAAATGCACGAAAATAATAACTGCATGCTGGATTGCTTAACAATGAAGTAAGCTTGGAAGAACTCAAAAAGCTAACTAGGCAAAATCTGAAAGTGACATAAAGGAGAGAATCTTCTATGTTAAATCACTTTTAATACTGAAAGGTTTTTCTTGGCGTGGTGGTAAACATTTTTTTTAATTTAAAATTTTTTAGGGTTCTTTGCTAACATAGATATCGCAAAATCTGAAATATGTAAATACCATTAATCATCTTTTGCCAATTTTTATATCAAACATACGGTACCAGTTTGGCTTTAAATTAGCATTCACGTCAATGACTAGCCAATAACTAATTAATAATGATTACTAAATTCTCAAAAGACATTTCTGTTTTCAGAGACATAATATTATGTAAAATGTCTTTTGAAGTATTACATGCTTTATAAACAGTGAATAAAAAGTATTTGAATACATTTTTCGAGTGTGTTTGGCACTTTATTTATTCATCATTTACAAAAATTCTGATTTTGAGTTTAATAACTACCTACCTACCCACTTAAAGCGCATTTATATTTTTAAACACTAATGGATTTTCATAATTCTGATAAGCTGCACGAAATTTCTTAAATCAGAATGTACTAAACTGCTTCAAAGGTCAATAAAATTAGAATGTGTTATTTAATTTTTTAGAGCTTTAAAATAAAATAATCCCCGATAACCTCTAGATTGTGTGCGGTATTAACAATAAAAGCTTTTTTTGTTTTTAATTTTACGGTATTTAATGAACATTAGCAACTTCTAATATAATACACAAATAATAACATAAGTTTAGAAAGGAAATCGTGGCAAATTTTTTTGTTAACACTACAGAGCATTAATTTCCAAGCACAAAGAGGAAGCTCTAATACCTAAAGTTTCTGAAAGGCGAACTTAAACCCGAGAACTTTGACAAAATAGCTCTACATGTAAAATATGTATGTATATCTGGAAAGAGATTAAAACAATAAGATGGATGGATAACTTGCGTTAAACTTAGACAAGTTTTACGCCAACAAAAGAGTTTTGATATAGAATAGAAGTATACACATAAATACAATACGGAAATTACTGTTATATCAATTTCAAGTGTAATATTAGAGAAAGAAAGATGAAAATTTTATTCCAACTACGTTTGCTCAGCAGAGGAAATCTTCTCTCGAATTAATTGTATTTGCTTCATCTATTTAATCTACCAGATTAAATTTCATTTTACAGCGTGTCTTTGAAATTTGCTCACTACCGTGATAAAGCCGCATTATATACATCGAAGTTATATCAGCTAAACAAACGCATCACGCTGTTGCTATATACATTTTACATAAATTCTAGTTTAAAGTTTATTTATAACTAAACTACTAATCAAAATAAAGGATTAGGGAGAAAAGCATGAAGTTTCAGATAAATCTAGCATTATCCTTAATACGCGAAATTTAATTAGTTTTGCTTGCTTTTAATCCGTCGCAGTATAATACAGTAAGAGATTCTATTTTATTTTTATATTAAATAAATTACTCTCTTGTGTGAGGATTAAATGTAACAAGAAGTTTACTATACGTGTTAATTTTCATTGTAATTACAATCTGTTAACTGAGAATGTGTCGACTTAAAAATTTGTATGAAACAAGAGTGTGATGGATGTGTATGGTTATTCCAATTCGATGAAGACCATACCATATAGAGAATACAGATACAATAGTTGCATAATAATAATAATAATCATCTAGCCCAAAGAACATTCTTCATTTTTAGAGATATTTCTTTCTTGCAAGTTTATAAAATTTTATATTATTGCAAAGAGTAATAAATCATGCTTGTACAGTATGTGCATAGAAAGTACTGCAATATAAAGTATAGTTGCTTTCGTCGAATCTCTAAGCATGTAGCTCATACTTGATCATTTCCTTTCTATACCAGATAATTCTCTTCATACGGTTTTCGTGTAATTTGATATGGTTGTATACTGAAAGTAGTTTCAGAAAGCTAATCACAAAACGTACCTACATAATTGATCAGTAGCGCATTGCATATTAAAGCCGGGCTTTGGGTTATGCAATCTCCATAGTTTATTGTTTATTTTTAATGTACTTAGTGCTTAGAAATTTGTTGTTATTAATTAATATTAATGCTTCATATTTTTTTTAATTTATAGAGCACGTTTACTTAAAATATACCATACCTATTCCGCTGATCATCTTTTGTTGTTTAGTTGCACGGTAACCCAAGTTAATATAATTATATCAGAATATAACGCACAAGATTATTTTCAAAAGGCTACGTAATTAAAAAGTTAAATACAAGAATATACCTCTACCAGTATATTTATGTACGTAACTCGATTGTAACTGCGATAGAATAGTTCAAATTAGTACGTATCACAGCTAATGGTTTTATATTTTTTCTTTCAATCCAACCCGCATTGCTATTGCTTACTAACCGGGATACTTGTATTTAACACAACACTTTTGATGGTTTAAATTCATGTTACATAGTAAAGTTTAAAAAAAAATCTAAAAATATTCCCCAAGTACAATCGACTTTTAATTATGAATTTCTTAACATAAAAGATGTAATGGAAAAAAGTTTAAGTATATTCCGGAAATGTTCATTATACATGCAGTTGTTATGCGATTAAAGTATCTCATTACAAATATACAAGAGAAATATGAAGTTTAATTAAAATTGTTCCGGTAAAAAACAATAATAAACATTAAAAACTCAGTTCATGGTTTCATTTGAAAATAATTTGCTTATTAATTCTATGGTACAATTTAACTACGTATCTATACGAATAACTCCACCAGTTTCATTTCAGTTTGCAGATTATTAATTGGTATACTTGAAGTAGCGAAAAACAGAACTTCTGAAATGCAAAACTAGCTTCCATATACCCGCTGTCAGTTTATAAATTATAACAATTCAACTTCAGTTACTTATTCAAATAGAGACATGTACTAAGTTATTCATTTCTGATTCAAAAATGCAAACTGATTATAAAAATATTTTGGAATTTTCTAACGCATGAACTACGAAATATTTCCTGTTCGTAATTCGTATTCTACACGTGTACTTATAGTGGAACAACCAAACTGCCGAATTCCATTGAGAACGTGTTAATGGAATTTGAATAAAAGCCATACTTATAAATCTGATTTTCTTTTCTTCTTAGGTTCCATAGGCACATAACTAGTACCGTCAAATAGGGGTTTTTCTATAGTGGTTTTATCTATTTTAACAACCAAAGCAAATCGCTAAGAAACGTTAGAATTTATCCATAGCAAAAGAATAAAAAAAGATAGGGGGACTCAGATTTGGATACTTGGTTAGGAAGCCATATGGGAAAACTTCAAGTAAAAAAATTGCTGATCAAAGACCAGAAAGTATAGTCGTTGCACATTTTGGAGATTTTCCAAATTATTACAAATTCCATAAGATTATATAGCGAGCCCTACGGATTTATTTATTTTTAATATGTAACAGACATTTCAATTAGGAACAGATATGCATCAAAAGATCCATATGTGACCACAATAGATTTGTTTCTAATCTCACTGTAGAATGAGCACTATTAATGACACAGTGTAGATTCAGCAACCCATCAACACTAAAAATGAACCGTTTTGTGCTTTACCCCCACAACAAAAAATAGAAAAAATAGGGGACACTATGGGTATTACAAAAAGAAAAAGATACTATGTGTCTTTGACGTTTTATATCATCATTTACGGTACCTAGTAATGATGGTCAGCAGCATTTGGTGTACAGAAGTGTGAAGTCGTTAGTTGTGATGTCTCTCCGTTTCTGTTCCGTCTTCTCTGGCAGTCCAGTTGTCCTGATCAGTGTAACACCATCTCAAACCAAAATTTGCACAACATCAATGCTCCTCCATGGCATCTACCCCACCGACTTCTTCTGAACCACACAGAAACATAATATTTTTCTATACTTATATCTGAACGAGACCATAAATACCACTACCACCTTCAAAGCCAACATGTCACTTCACCATCATCACAGACAAAGACAACAGCACTTGGCGTTTACTATAACCTTCAATAGAACACCATCGAATATTGCAAAAAAGTTGTATATATTGACAGACTACAATTATATCATGAACATAACAGTTACTTAAAAAAATCAATACGATCTTAGAAAAAACAAGAACGGTACTTTAGCTATGTAATAACCGACTGTATTGTAGTCAATTATAATAAAATAAAAACTTGATTTAACAAATCTGTATTTAAACTCCAAACATACAAAACGTATCAAAAACGTATTCAAACAACTGTTTCCTAGGTTATAATACACTACAAGTTATCCACAAATTTTTAGAAAATGTCACTTATTTATACAAGGCTTTCGATTGTAAAGACCATAAGATTTCATCTGATACATTATTATAAAGGATGACTAAACGTCTGTCATGGAATGGCCATGAAAAATACAAATACTCAAATGATCTGTCAAGAAAGTAGGTTATTGCAAGCAACAAACGTAATTCAAATTTATTTAAATAACAAGCTGTTGTAAACACATATACTAAAGTAGGGGTACAGTACCGTGATATAGTCACTGCATCTCAAAGAGTACAGTAAGCATCATCTGATGGATCGTCCACTGCCAACGATCAAAGTCTCATGTCTATACAGTCATGAGGCTAGGAGACCCAAAAGAAACGAAAAACCATCTCCGGTATCTTCGCCATTAAAGAGTCTTTACTCTTCCACCACCAACGATCAAATTCCCATGTCTGTACAGTCTCTAGTCACCTTAGAGCTAGAAGATGTTAAGAAGAAACGAAACACCATCGCCAGTACCGGCACCATTGAAGAGTCTTTAATGTTCCACCACCAACAACTAAATTTCTATGTCTGTACGATTACCAGACCCTTCGACCCAGGTGATATTAGAAAGAAACTAAAGACCATCGCCGGTATCTGAAGCACTGAAGAATCTTTAATCGTCCACCACGAACAAAAAAATTCCCATGCCCGTACGGTCACCAGGTCCTTAGACCTAAAGGATATTAGAATGAAATGAAAGACCATTGCCGGTACCTGAACCATTAAAGAGTCTTTAATCGTCTACTCAATGACCATTGACCAAAATTCCATGTCTGTACGGTAAAAAGGTTGATTGGTGTTGAAATTATGTTCAATTTCTTTATGAACCCTTACGAGAAAAGTCCGAAACCAGAGGTGTTTTTTTGCACAACCTCAGGATTCAAGGAACCTATGTTCCAAGTTTGGTCGAAATCAGCCGAGTGGTGTTGACAGACAGACATACAATTACTAAAACATAAACTAGCTACCGCTACTTAATAAAAGTCTTACGACTAACATAGCAATATAGTATGCAGTGTTCATGATGTTTCTGGGTCGTATATAGCTGTGGAAGAATGACAGTTTGAGTTTTGTAAACCGGGCTGTTTATAGTATATTAACTCGGCTTGTAAACTCTTATTGACGCTAAGTGTGCTTTAAGGTTATGATTTTATGGCAGTTTAACCTCACGCTGTTGTCTTTTTTTTGTAATTCTGTAAATATAAGGAAAACTTGATTTTTTTTAACAAAAGAAAACTAATCGGTACTTTAACGTTTATGCAAATTTTTTTTTCGTACAACAGCGTCAATTGCAGCCGCAGGTACGACAATTTTAAAAAAAAACAGAAAACACCTTTAACCTAACAAAATGAAAGCATGGCCTGTTACGACCCAGAAACATAGTGAACGGAGTATAGTAATCTAAGTACTAAGTAATATTGGTTGTAGATTTTACAGTTTAAGTATAAACGCATTGGTTGGATTATTACTGTTTCTGAGATTTTTTAAATTTCTAAATTTTAATAATTAATGAAAATAAAAATGTGAGACCGACAACTATTATTAAATTATTGTACTACGGTGAACTAGTTGTCTCCCTGCTCCTTACTATTTGCAATTATTTGTTTTCTTAGAGTCCTTAAAGCAACATAGATAAATAAAAAATCTTCGTTTTGTAATTGGAATCGTTACACGAGCCAAAGGCGGGTAGGATGAACTCTCCACTTGTACAGCATATGCTTGTTAGAGAATTTACTATTCTAGCTTTCTTCCACTTCGGAAATAACTTTCTACTACGCAAGACTGATGTTCGTGGATAAAAACCATAATTATGCTTATACTTCGACCAACCGTTAAGATATTACAACCAGACTACAACCAGACTTCACTCATTTAAAATGTGTATAAAATGTATGCAACATGCCAAATTTTTTGTCTTTCTCTTTCATGGACAACCCAAGACAGAAAGTTTTTGAATCAAGGGATACTATGGAGTAAGAATACAGCCCTATTCGTATGCACAAAACTTCGCTAATTTTAAGCATTTGTTATTTCCATTAAATCGAATTGATGATATAAAGCTATACCATTTTCGTTAAATTCTTATCAACGCTTAATTTAAGTCAAACAGTTCAAAAGATTGAATTAAATCACCCAAACAATTTATACAAAATAATCACCTGTAAATCTGATTCAAGCTATGTACCGTAGAATATGAGGTGTTCCACAAGATAGTATACTTGATTCACGGCTGTTTAATAAAGTATACATTGCTGACCTTTCAGCTGCCATACAAGGATGTAAATTTACTAATCAGTAGCATTTAAAACCTATTAAAACAAGAAATTACAAGAATATTATGAACGAAAGTTATCACACAGAAAAAAAGTTGCAGTTAAAAGTTCTCCAATTGGAGTGATACCTACTACAATCGATAGTAAATATAGTGACAGCAACAGGCTGCGGTATATTTTACCAAGCAATTGTAGTAACTGATAGAATGTAAAATATACTACAAATTGTTGTAAAATATTAACAACATTTTTATGTAAAAATTGCACAGGTACTACAGAAGAATATACTTTCCTTAGAAGTGTTAATTTTGCAGTTCTGCTGGTAAATATAACTGGTTTAAAAGTTAATTTTACACTAAATTCTATGTAAATATGACGTTTAATTACTGTTGAATAATACGGCTTTGTAAAACTTACTAAATACTATGTAATAATTACTCCTACAAATTGGTAGACAGTTTTACTTAACTAGAGTGTTTTTTAAGGTGGGGATATCGCCCTGCCTTTAGATATGGGCTTATAGTAAGTCTTATTTACTTGAAATTACGAAAACCTTAGGTTTTTTTTATGGAAAAAGAAAGTTGTAACTTGATG
>VTPC01084008.1:0-31318 GCA_011009095.1 Ignelater luminosus | reverse complement strand
GCTACATACAAACACTTATCTGCTTCTGATTGTTCAAAACCAAGATGCTTCACAAATTCATCAAATGTTTCATTCCATGCTCGAGGAGCTTGTTTTAAACCATACAATGCTTTCTTCAACTTACACACCAAGATTTTGCCTTGACAGTTAAAACCAGATGGAATCTTCATATAAATTTCTTGTTTTACCTTTCCATGAAGAAATGCATTCTTGACATCCATTTGACGTGCATAGAGATCTTTCTCTTTAATTACAGATATAAGTGTTCTTAATGTTGTAAGTTTTGCAAATGGCGCATATGTTTCTTCATAATCATAACCTTTTTGTTGAGCACAACCTTTAATAACTAACCGTGCTTTATACCTTTCAACATTTTCATTTTTGTCTTCTTTAATTTTAAAAACTCATTTACAATCTAAAAATTTTCTTCCTAGAGGTAATTTTGTTAACTTCCAAGTATCATTTTCCTTGAGAGATTCTATCTCCTCCTGAACTGCTTGAAACCATTCTTGTTTATCTTGACGTGTTTTAATTTCTTCGTAACTTGAAGGAACATTATTAACAAATGATTCAGCACTTAGTGCTAGCACTGCATAATCGTTTAAATAACTTGGTTTCTGTTTTTCACTCTTGCTTCTTCAAAATGTTACTACTTCATCTTCTAGACTTGATTCCACTTGATATTCTCTTCTTGATTCTATGTCTTCTACTACTTCGTCTTCTTCGTTTTTCTCACACATTTCTTTCAAATCGATATTTTCAAAAATACGTTCTTCAGTTTCTTGATTTTCTTCTACTTCTTCATCATTCTTTTCTTCTATTTCCTTAATATTCAACCATTTTTCACTTGTAACTGTTTTAAATGAAAATCTTCTTTCATCAAAAATAACATCTTTTCCAATAATCATTTTTCTTTCTTCTGGACACCACAACTTGTACGCATTATTACAGTAACCAACCAAAAAACACTTCTTTGATTTTGACTCAAATCTTCCTTCAACAATTTCCTTTGGTATGTGTAAAAACGCAACACATCCAAAAATTCTTAATTTCCTAACTTTTAGTTTTTCTTTGAACCATAATGACGCAGGAATTTTTCCATTTAAAGCTAATGTTGGACTTCTATTAATAAGATACACCGCAGTTAAAACTGCTTCTGACCAAAAACTTTTCCCAAGCTTCGAATTCAACATCATACATCTTGCTTTTTCTATTATGGTTCGGTTCATTTTTTTCTGCTACACCAATTTGTTGTAGAGTACATCTAATTGTAAATTCAAACTGAATACCTTTTTCTTCAAAAAAACTTCTTATTTCTTTTGAAATATATTCTCGCCCATTGTCACATCTAAAACGATTAATTTTCATATTAAAATGAGCTGACACCATTGCTTCATATGTCTTAAGGTATTTTAACACCTCCGACTTTGATTCCATCGGATATGCCGCTGGAAAATGTGTAAAATTGTCAATTAAAGTTAACACATACTTCTTTCCATTATGTCAAATAGGAGTTATCGGCCCAATAAAATCACTGTGTATTCTTTCCAACGGTCTTGTTGCTCGTTGACGTTTTTGGCTGTGAGATAACTGCGTTTGCTTCCATTCTATACACGTATCACAAATTTCCTCATGCGATTTATTCAAATCAACATTAATACCTTCAACTTGTTCTTGAAGTTTCTTCAAACTTTCAAAATTTAAATGTCCAAAACGTTTGTGCCACAAATTCATATCTTCTATAATCGAACACGCATTTGCAAAGACAGTCTTATATTTACATTTCAACAAATACATCTGCGATTCACTTCTCGACGCGACTGCAACTGCACAATTCTTCTTTTTAGTTAAACCTTTACCATTTTTGAACACTACTTCAAACCTGTTCATTTCCATTTTTTGCACAGATAATAAGTTATGATTTAGTCCAGGAACTGACAAAACATCTTTTACTTCACTTACAATGTCAATATCTCCAACTTTATTTGCTTCAATATGTGTTTCAGATTTAGCAATACTAATTCGAATTAGTTTCTTCAGTTTTCTGACATTACTTAAAAGAACATTGGTACACACTAAATGTTCAGTTGCCTCTGAATCTAAAAAATATGAAATTAAACTTTCTGATTCGTAATTTGTTGTCGCCGAAAAACATAAACATTTACTTTCTTCTTCATCTTTGCACAAATTTTCAAATTGCTTTGATGCAATATTAGCTTTATTGCCAACATTCTTCCTACAATTTTCAGACTTTGTTCTACAATCAACTTTCTTATGTCCAAGTAGACCACATTTATGACATTTGAACGGAAACTTTCCATTCTTGTTCTTGTTTTTCCAACCTTCTTTTGAAAACTTTCTCGTTGATGGAAAGGCCATCGTGTTAAATGAATCACCTTTCTTCTTTGTAACTCCAGAACTTCTTCTTTTCAACTCTTCTTCTAAAAGTCTATTCTTCACGAAATTTAACGTCAAATCTTCTTTTGATAACGTTTCTAACTCCGTAACCACTACTTCATACTCATTTGGCATTGTCAACAATATATGACACACAATATCAGTTTCTTCCAGAGTTGCTCCGGTTGATTTCAAATCTCTGATTGATTTGTCAAACTTTAAGAAATGATTTGCCAATGTGTCATTTATAGAATCAAATTTCATCGTTAAAAGTGACTTTCCTATCAAGAGTTGACTTGCAATACCTTTGCGTTCAAAAACATTACACAAAGATGACCGCAATTCATAACTGTTCTCTTTATCTTTAGCATATTCTAGATTACTATCTCCTATTCTTTGAATAATCTGTGACTTACATTTTCTGTCTTTCTTCTCTAATTGAGCTAATTTCTTTTCTCTTTCCGTCTTTTCTCCCGCCGTTTCCCCTTCCTTTTTTTTTATCAAATTCCACCATATTAGTGTACGGCTCTTCAATAAACTGTGCAAGATCCATTTATTCCAATAAGACCTGCATTCTAAATTTCCAATTATTAAAATTTGTTCCATTAAATAACGGAATACGATATCTTTCTTCTTCTGTCATCATAAATACTTCCTTGTTCGAATTTCCTTAAAATTGCAATTTTTTTTCTGATTTCTCTAAAACACAATTTCTTCTTCAATTCTGCGTATTCCTGGGCCCATAACCTCTTGAAACTAACAATATTACTTGAGGAAAATATACAAAATTCTAGGAAATAACACTTAAAAATACAAAATCTGACTTTTATTTTCTAAAAGGTAAATAAATTACAATATTCGACTATTTTACATGAATATATTAACCTCACACCATATTTCCATGGTTACATTTTTATTAGTCCAACAAACACTGTTATTGTCGTCACCTTCTAACAGCTTGTCATGTTATAGCAATCTAAAAACGCAAAATTACTACATGGTTTTCCATTATTGCAGGTAGATGAAACAGAGAATACAGAACTTCTGGTGACCAATCTGACAAAACTAATGTACCCAAATCAAGATGGAGAAAGCGTAGGGTTCCTGAATATGATCGCAATTCGAGAAAATTTAAAAGAAAGGAGAGAAATACTACAATGACTAGTTAAAGAAAACCGGTGCTGCTTAAAAAATGGGACCTCCTTGTGGATGTTTAAAAAATTGCAGGAAGTTACTTCAAAGTAAACAAAATGAAATTTTTTATCAATTTTGGAAACTTGCGTTTTTTGATGTACAAAACACGTACTTCTTAGGATGCATAAACATTAAAGACAAATAGAAACTGTATTCTCAAAGACTAAAAAGACTGAATCTAGTGGAAAATTTTCAGTTGACTATTACGTTACAGTTAATGCAGTCCCTATAAAAATTTGTGAAACTGAATCTATGAATATTCATGGACATCCAGAAATGTAGAAGTAGAGTGAACAATATTGTCAAAAGAGCTGCTTCTGGTTCAGCAACTCCAAAGATGGATCAAAGAAGCAAACATCTTAATAAACCACACAGAATCTCTGAAAAAGTTATTAATATTGTAAAGGAGCACATTACTACTAAAGCCGTTATAGTCGAGCCCAAAACATAGGCATAGTCTACTTAAACAGTGACTTAACTATAACAAGCTTATATAACGATTACTACATTCCTTGATGTGCAACGAAAAATATAGCTCCAGTTAAACAATCTGTTTACGGAAAAGTCTTTTGCAGTGACTTTAATATCGGATTTAAATTACCTAAATCTGATACTTGCAAGTTTTGTGATGAAACAGCAATTAAGATCAAATCTGATGAAACAGACAATTTTACTTAATGTGCACTTGTCGAAAGCTAAAGGTATGCAAGGTTTGCTTAAAACAGAGACAGAAAGTGCAAGAAGTAACGCTAGCAAACTTGTCATTTCTTTCGATTTGCAACTGGCACTCCCTTTGCCAAAGTTGGCAATGGACCAGCCTTTTACTGCCGAGAACTATGACTATATAATTAGGGAATACACGATTGTGGATCATACCAAGGTGAAAGGTCTTTGTGGTGGGAAGACATTGCCAAAAAAGAAGTGATGAAAATGGCCGTATACTTTACAGGTTTCTAAGTTGAAGGAATGTTGACACTTTGGTAGTTTTCACCAATAATTGTCCCTATCAAAATAAAAAGTGGACAATAATAAGTCTGTGGATACAACTTGTACGGGAGAGAAAAATTAAAACAATAACATATCATTTTCTTCTAAGTAGATATTCTCATCTTCTATCTGACAGAGATCTTGCTCTCATCGAGAAGAAATGGAAAAAATGTGCTACTATAATATACAGCTCTGACCAGTGGAATGATGTAATAAGAAAGACTAATAAGAAGAATCCATTTTTGATCAACGTTATGGATCAAAAAGAATTTTTAAATATCAGCCAGCTTCAGCAAAATGTAAAAAAAGCAAACGGCATCTGGTGCAACGCTACAGCTTTCAACCGTGTATTCTTTTCGCTTTGACTGTGAGATACCTAACGAATTTTAAGTAAAATGCAGCGTGAATGGTAGCGTGAATGGCAGTTTTGATGACATGAGTGTGGCAAAGAAAGGTAGACCAATTATGATCAATCTATAATCACCTACCAGAAAATATTCGATACCACTAAAAATTTCTAAAAAGAAGATGGACAACTTAAACATATGTATACATGGTGTATACAAGGATTTTTACAAACAATTAGTTCCAACAAACAAGGATAACCCTGGAGACAAAGTAGATTTAGTTTAAAACATTAATTTATTTTTATTCCTCTTTTATTATTGGCCAGAAGGTGACATGCTACTTTTTGTTGTATTTAATAAAGTTTTTTGGTTTAACTGATCTGAGTAGTAACCTTTTTATTCTCTACTTAAGTTTATTAAATTTGTCTAAAGTACTTAGTATAAATACAGTTGATAATTTTTGTGATTTTCTAGAATTTTTATAACTTTAATATCTCTTGTTCTCAAAACTCTCTTTTGTGGCTTGTCATTATTCAATAATAAGCCCTTCACCAATAATTTCAAATTATTTAACAATAAAACTGAATGTACCCT
This sequence comes from Ignelater luminosus, assembly GCA_011009095.1. NCBI lineage: Eukaryota > Metazoa > Arthropoda > Insecta > Coleoptera > Elateridae > Ignelater > Ignelater luminosus. The sequence continues at coordinate 25,799 of VTPC01084008.1, read as the reverse complement.
GGCTGTTCCTATAGCCTTCCAAATTCGACTAAGTTATCGATAGAACGATTTTGATGAGACTGCTTTTTGACCTTGACGATATCTTGAATTTCATCGTTCTATCAAGAAACAGAAAGCTTTCAAGTGCAATCAGAAAGTTTGAGAATTGGCTCAACGGTATTCTATGAATAGCCATTGCCTTCTGACATGACAAGTGGACATCATCCGTGGTCTTACGAAGCCAAAAGCTACTTTGCGTTTTTCCAATCAACACCGTTGACAACCCATCAGCTATTAGCCGGCACAAACCGTGAGGTATTCAAGTTTGTTTTAGATTCTGGAACTGGATAGTGGTTGCTAGAATTTAAATTTGACCTATAACTGCTGTTCCAGTTAATTAGGTATGTTTTAGATGTAACATCCACATTAAACAATAGCTGTTAAAGTATCTCGATATAAAAAATGGGATAAGTAATTAACGATTTAGCTCAATCTGCTTCAGTCCAAATGGGATACAGCAAATATAATACACAGCAGAACGTCAATTTCGGCAGAGATTTAATACAAATCGTTATTGCCAGTAGGAGATCATCTCGATAAAAAGAGGCCAATTTGCAAGAAAAATAACAAGTTTTTCAAAATAATTTTTTTATTTGCTTATAACAAACCAAACTTTCTCCAAATTACAGGAGGTTAATTAGTTATAACTTTCAAACTTTATTTGTGATGTTCACCTTTGGTGTTGGTACGACGGTATCGCTTTTAATGTACCAGGAAAGATTTCAGTTTGTACCAAAAGATTAATAAAGTTTAATGTTTGTTTATCTACTAGTATTCATGCTATGAAATTTTTATTAAAACGTTGGTGACCTTACATCAAGTACATGAAACATCCTCTACGCGAAGCTGATATTAGAAGATGAAATTTATTGGAGATCTTACTTTTATGTTAGTGCGGTGTTCTCTATAGAATAAAAAGAAAGCTTGAACAAAGTTTCTGAGGAAATAATAATAAATAAATCTTTAAAAAGTCAGTGTATTAGTATTTAACATTTAACATACCCACCCTTTTTTCATTCATTCATCAATCACGTATATTACGTGCTCTGACATTTTAGTAACGTTTTCACTGTAAACTTTGTGATTCATTTCTAATCTGAGATCTATGGGTATTTCTTATGCATGAACACAATTACGTATACAAAATAACTGTAGTTTTCGTCGCAGTTTTGACCTACGCAGGTTGAGAGAGTGATTTATATCTTGCAGTCTTTCACCCCTAGCAATTCGTTCTCGACTTTTGTTGTTTGGTTTTTGTTGTTAATTTATGTTTCCAGTTGCAGATCTCTCTCTTCTAATTTCCTTTGTGGAGGCTCCAATTACAGGTACTTTATCACGGAATGTGTTAAGTCAAGACGCTGTAATTACAAGCAAATTGAGCTAAAAATTATTCTTGCTAACTAACCAAGTAAATGTTAGAAGTTTGCTTCATGAATTGTAAATGTATTTACTTTTAACTAACTAATTTGCATATTTATGTTAGTTTAAAACAATTTGTTGTGTTAAACCTGTTCTTTATTGTGTAACAGTTAATTAATTCTCCTATGGATTTATGATTTCTAGTTTTTGTTTGAAATCTAGGTGTTGAATTCAGTAATTAATCTTGCTTTAACAAAAAGATGGTCACAGTGTATGTTTGATTAATTTTAATGTATACTAATTTGTACACTAAAGGCATCCTAAAATAAAGTAGGGAAAAATTCAAACAACTGTTTACTTCCTAATCAGAACAATGCTTAAAAGTCAGGCTTGTATACTTAAGTGGTTTTTGTAAATTCTAATTTTTATGGTAGCGTTCTGTGAGGGGGACTTTAGTACCTACTCGTAGAATAATTTAATTAATATAATTCTAAAACAATTTACTCTTTTTTCATTTAAATTTATATTTAGCTGTTACGATGATCACCATAATATTGTACTAAACTATTGTTGTAGAAGCTATAACATTTCTATAAAATTCAAAAGATGCTTTAGGTGTACGTTTTCTCTCTAGATCATCAAAGTCAATACGGTATAGTCCAAATCGAACCCTAAAAATTAAAAATATATAATATATCGTACTATGTATGGATTAATTCAATATTATCGTATGTAAGCTTACAATAAAATTTAAACTTGCCGGCAAAACGGATGTCGTTATGTTGGTAGAGAGTAAGATAACTAGATCATTTATTATTAGTGTATAAGTATTATGGTGATTATGATGTGTTGGTTGTTATGTATGTGATCTTTTGTATTTTATGAAATAAAGTTATTTACGGAGAATCATTATAAATATCAGGTGTGGGGTTACAAACCAGAGTTATAACTGAAGTAAAAACGGATACTGTATTGAGATTGCGTGAATTTTTTGGGAAAAAAGTAGTCCATGTGTTATGTGGTGGCGGTTAAAGACAGACAAACATTGTAGAAATGAGTTATTCCAATGAAGACTTTGAACAATTTATTCAGAACAATAATGTGAATAAAATGGAAGGTGTAACAAGTGTGAATGACGAACATATTAGTTCACAACCTTTATTTAACCAAGACAGACTTCTAGAAACGGTTAGTTAGTCGAACAGAATGCGTCCATGTTAAAAGTGTTGCAAATTAGTCAGGCTCGGGTTCCTGCGGACACAAATCATGAAGATGTCTGTACTTTTAACATAGTGCCCGACTTATAGAAATTCATAGATAATTTTAATGGAGAGAATGGATCACATGCAGCTAGTTTATGGTTGCAGCAAGTGGAAAATACCACCAGGCTGCATAAGTGGCCAGATGCCTTCACGTTTCAGACTGAATGGTGCCGCAAAGTACTGGTTCAATGCTTGAACTTTGAGCGATTGGATTTTGTTTAAAAAGCGATTCCAGAAATCATTGGTTTTTGAAAAGAATAAAACTGAATTATGGAAGATAATGACAGAATAAATTCGACATCCAAAAGAAAGTATATTATTATTTTTTTATGAAAAGGTAGCCTTATGCAATGAACTAAAATTAAGTTTTAAAGAAATAAAAAAACAGGTTATAGGTGGATTAATGTCTAAAGACCTGACAATTTTCTTATGTCAAGAACACAGGACTATGAAAATGAGTTGTACCATGACATTATGGACTATGAACGAGTGTACAATTCAAGAAGAGAGAATTCCAACCGCCATTTAGAAAAGAAAAGAAAGAAGAAAAGACTGCTCCTCCTGTGTTACGTCCACAAGCGACATCAACCCGCTGTTTCAACTGCAATTGATCCGGTAATTTTTCAAATGAATTACCAAACCACGTAAGTCCAAGGCCTCGTGTTACATTTGCGCATCCACCGAGCACCAGAAGAAAAAGTGCCCTTAAAGGAATTCAACATTAACGTCTACATGCTCTACTGCTACTGCAATAAACACCCTTTTAGTAGAACAGGTACATGGTGCCTGTTCAGTTAGAGTTTGGAGATGAAAACGTCAAGACCACTGTATCCTTTAATGCTTGTCTTGATACAGGGAGTCCAATTAGCCTGTAAGGTCTAATATTTTATCACCCGTCTCTTATAATTTTTATTTTAATGATGCTATGTTCTATGGTATAAACGGAGCCAGGCTTGAGATATTAGGTATTTATAAAGGCCCAGTTAAAACTAAGAATGTAATACAGCTTACTTTTTATGTTGTGTATGAAAGTACTATGCATTTCTCTGCTTTACTTGTTCGAGATTTTACAAACTTACAAAATTCTCAAATTATAATTGGTAAGACATTTAGTATCTCTGAAATAGATAACAAATCCTTTAAGGTAGCAGATGAAACAAACCAGCTTATACTTATTGATGTTAATAACACTTGTAAGCCAGTCTTAAATATGAGGGTGGTCTGAAAAGTTTCCGAACTCAACGTGAAGATGGCAGCACTCGTAAATAAAAGCTACTGAATTTCGTTGTTCATCTGTTGACAGTTACTCACCAAAGTTTCAGCCATTTTGGACGCGCAGTTTTTATGTAACAGTCGTTTGAGTGAGTTGATGTGAGTTTTTTTGTGTGAAAATGGACAAAATCGAGTATCGAGCTGTTATTAAATATTTGTTTCTGAAAGGCAATACGCCTTCGCAAATAAAAGATGAGTTGGATTCTGTGTATGGGGACTTTGCACCATCATTTACCACAGTGAAATTTTGGGCTGCTGAATTTAAACGTGGCCGTAAGAGCTTGGGAGACGATGAACGTTCGCGACGTCCAAAAACTGCAACTACCGACGAAAACATCGCCAAAGTTCACCAAATGGTGCTAGACGACCGCCGAATTAAAGTGAGAGAGATAGCAGAGGTTATGAACATGTCAAAAGAACGTGTTTGTCACATATTAAATCAACATTTAGGCATGAGAAAGCTGTCCGCGCGTTGGGTGCCGCGTTTGCTCACGTTAGACCAAAAACGTGTTCGAATGAATATTTCCAACGCTCTTTTGGCGCAGTTTAGGCGAAATAAATCCGAGTTTTGGCGCCGATTAATTACTGTAGATGATACTTGGATACACCATTATACGCCCGAAACAAAAATACAGTCCAAACAGTGGACTGCAAAGGGGGAACCGGCTCCAAAAAAAGCAAAAACTGTTTTTTCGGCTGGGAAAGTGATGGCGACTGTTTTTTGGGACAGTCATGGAGTTTTTTTAATCGATTATCTTCAAAAAGGAAAAACCATTACAGTAGCATACTATGCATCATTACTTGACAAGCTTCGGTAGATCTATTTAAATTACGAAAATCTAAAGAAATTAGGTATTTTGAACGGCCACAAAGTAAACTAAATATCAGATAATTAAGTCTGTTAGTATATAATTTTCATTTTTTGTGAAATTTCCGTTTCTCTTTGATTACTTTTATTGTGGACGAGGAAAACCAGGATGGATAATGCGAATGTACGGTTCTTGTGGGTAAATGTTCGCTAATAATGTCAAACACAATGTTGTAAAAGGCAGCTGATGATCCTTCCCAATTCAGATTATGTAACTGGTTTTGCCAGTTGACTCTACCTAGTTTTAAGTTAATATTGCAGTAATCCGCCCATTTAAAACAGTGTCTGATCTTATTTTTATTAGCTAGTTGAACTATGTTTAGGAATTTTAGGTTAATATTGAGTGGGCTGTAGCATCTGTGAATTGATTTAATAGAGTAATAGAAAAAATTAGGTCTAACATCCTGCCGCAATAGGAAAATAAATTAACAAAATCTGTAGCCGAGGGGTCATATTCTTGTGGGTTACATAAAAGAGTTGTCCGTAGCTTGTGTGGAATAAAAAACCTCTGTGATCAGAATCAAGATCCTTGCAAAGTAAAGTACATAATCAACTGTTCAAAGCGCTGCTCTTGATGTAGTTCACGAAGTTTATAGCCGAGTCTAAAGTTTGGTGTAAATTCTGTGGCAATGATTTTGAAGCCAAAGCTTGTCTGCTAGCCAGCGTGGGATTCTTTTCCTTGAGTTTTAAGGCTAAGTCTGATTGTGCACCTATCATTGCAGGGGCGCTATCTGTGCAAAGTCCAATGAGTTTATTCCAATCCAAATCATTTTTTTTTATAACGCCAAATATACAGTCAAATTTAGTGCTTGCTGTCAAAGATTGGAAGTACAAAATCTCTTCTTCAATTTTATCTTGGCTGACATATCGAACATAAACGATTAACAGTGCACAGTTAGCGATGTCTATGAATTCATCACAACTTATGGCAAAAAATGGAGATGATTTTATTTGTTTATAATTTGTGACTTTATGTCTGCAACAATAGCATCGATTCCAGGCTTCAAAGTGTTGTTTGAAAGAGAAATTGACTTCAGTTTTTGTACTGATTCTTCTCCTAATATTATCGATGTGGCTTTTGGTACGCATAGCTTGATTAATTCTTCACCGATAGTATGAGGTTTCTTCTGCTTTACTATCAAAAAAGCTATTTCAAATAAAGCTTTGAAATGCTGTAACTCGACTTTGTGATAACTTCTTGACTTATCCAATCGCATGCGCTTGAGTGTTTCTGATTTGGAAGAAAAAAAGTTTTTTTACTTGGTTATCACAGTATGATGTCGCTGGCTCAAGTGTCTCTCAAAAAGTAGGTTTCATGGAGTCATTAACTATTCAAAACTTTCAAACATATCACACACTGAGGCAATTGTATACCGTCTTTTTTGATGAAGGTAAATTCAGACTTAATATAGTCTTCAAGAAACTTTCTGTTTTTCTCTGCCATGTTTCTACTGCCACAAAAAAATGATAAAGAAAAAAAAACTTTTACATTTCATGCAATCAAACAAAACACGTACCTACCTAATTATTAATTTGAAAGAATATGAAAATTATGCCTAAAGTTTAATACAAATTCACCTTTTAATAAAAATACTTTGAGACTTTTGTGACCTTGTGTACAGTAATGAATGAATAAGAGTTGTGCGTGTGTGATTGTTTTCTGAGCCTGACTGATTGTACATAATGGTAATGAGGACTGCTAGAGAAGCCTAAAATGCAGAACTACACAGATAAAGACAGTCAGCGCTGTGATGATAAACTAAAACTCCGTCCTTAACTTATGAATGGCAGATAGAGACACACAGAGCCTTTACCGACGAAACTTGTTCGTAGTGATCCTCGCATGGGTGGAGTATGGCGAGTTAAGACTTGAATAGGCTTGTCGAGGCCGGGAGAGTAGGCAGTGGGAATAACAACCGAATGAATTAGCAAGTGCAAATTTACGTTGCTTAATAGATTTTTCTTTCGAAAATGTAAATGCATTGGCCCCCCCTACAATCTCTCTATGCCTCCCTTAGGGAGGCATTACCTCCGGTTGGGAAGTCTTGGACTAAGGAAAAGTTTTCTCCGTTATATCTAGCACGTAACAAAAAGCGATTTGAATGTCCTGGATATAAGGAAGGAGGAAAATAATAGCGTCTAACGTCATAATATAACTCAAAGATAAACAAAATGGACAAAATGGGTTTTGCAAGTCTGCTTCTCATTTAAAAGCGATAGCATTTAGTGGTGCTATACAGGGTGTCAACCTTTAAACAGCAGATGGCATAATAATGAAAATAGCATTGGAGCGATTCCTGCTTGTTATAATAATTAATAATAATAAAAAACGGAACAATGCAAATAATAAATTCTCAAACTGTATATTATCTTATACTTTTTTCTTCATGCAATAAATATATCACCTTGTTTCAGTTTCAGACAAATTGCAGGCACGTGATTCCTTCGGAATTCATTGGTCTGGCAAATCTAGTAGCACACAATTCAGCCAAAAGTTTCTCAACTTTGGTAACATATCATTAGTCCAAAGTTCAATATCCCTATTAATTTCTATTATTTCACAGTCTTTACTCGTGTATACTACAAAATAACATTTATTGCGGCCAGTTGTATTTAATTGTCCCTGAATTTAAAAATAGTAATTGTTTCTTAAGGGTAAGCTGATTTTCAGAATTCAGTTTCAAACAAAATTTCTTATTTTCTCTCACGGCATCTCTAATTAACTGACTATGTATATAAAAACATCACTTTAACTGAAGCATTTTAGTCTATGAGTCCATCAGGAGAAGGCTGACTCTAAATTAGACAAAAAAAAGTCAAATTGATGGATGGAGAGATTAAAGATGTAAATAAAAGATAAGAAGAGTAAATGGAAAAAATATTTACAAACTAAGATTATGAATTTTATAAGGAACAATGAAAAGTGGTCAAAGGAAAAGTGAAAAAAAGGAATGAAGAATCCTGGAAGAAGTTTGGTGAAAGAATGAAAGATGCGTATAAAGAAAACCAAAAACTGTTTTTCGGTACCCTGAAGAACATGAAACAAAAAAAGATAAAACCCTGGCAAATATCAAAGACAAGGGGGGAAGAATTATATCAGAAGAAAACAAGATTATGGAGAGATGGAGAGAATATTTTAAGAAGCTCTTAAAAGGAAAATGTGTAAAAAATATAGAACATAAGGAACGCCAACAAAGAAACCCGACTAAAAAACGTAATACGCACACAAAACTAGAAGATGTAATAAGCTTAGAAGAAATCAAAGATGGAATCAATTAGATAAAAAGGGGAAAAGCACCAGGAGAAGGCAACATCACTGCAGATATGTTGAAGGCACTACCAGACCAGGCATTAAAATTATTAACGATGTTATAGAAAACGGAGTGCCGATAGATTGGATGATAGGAATTATAACCCCCTAAGGGAGACACTAAAGAATGCCAGAATTACAGAGGAATCACCTTAACTAAGCAGTACGGTCGTAAAGTTACTTATATAAAAGAATTATAGAGAAAAGGCTGAGAGAACATTTAGAAGAAACATTAGAGGAAACCCAATTCGGATTCAGACCAAATAGAAGAATAAATGACGTAGTATTAATTATGAGGCAAATATCAGAAAAAGCATTGACAGCGAACAGAGAAGTGCATAAGAAAGCGTTTGACAAAATTGAAAGGGAACACATTTAAAAAATATTAAAGAAAAGAACAACGCCAGAAAAGTTAATAATTGGAATCCCACAAATATATAAAAAGACGATAAATTTTGAAAAACTACATAGGTAGAGATGAGATTCATTAGAAAAATAGAACATAAGACAAAAATAAACAAAATCAAGAATACAATATACAGAAAAAATCTGCAGGTAAAATCTTTAGAAGAAAAATAAGTATTTGAAGCAAAAGTGACAAAAAAGAAACATAAAGGAAGACCACGTAAGGCATGGTTTGAAGGAATGAGAAAGGATGGCACAAAGAGAGGTATGGCATGGGAGGATATAAACCACGCCGTGCAAGATAAAAAGGGATGGAGAAGAATATGGAAAAGCCAAGTTGTGGGAAGCTCAACTTCATCCCGTGCCTTACACCCATATTAGGGTAGATAGGCCAAAGGATTAAGTAAGTAATGCCTTTAGAAAGCTGCTTGATATATTTTTAAAGTATAAGAATTGCAAGAAAGAAAGTGTTGGCAGAATCTGGTTTTAAAGCATGCACCTAATTACTTGCAGCAATTGGTAATGCCTTCGAAAAGAAAGCAAATAATAACCGTCTTTAAGCAGTGTACAGTATTTTCTAACTGTATTCTATTTCCATCGGCTCTTGAATTAATTTTGTACCTACTTATTATTGAAATGATATCAAAAACTGTGGAGGTATTATTGCAGCGCCATTTCTGCTAGTTGTTGCATAAGTCAGTTTGTAAACAAAGTTCGGTTCGAGTAGTCTTTGCAGAACTCTCAGCGATAGTAGTTGTTTTAATAGGTTATGGGTCTAGTGTGATTCGTTTTTAACTACGTGGTGAACCAGGTTAGCATATAGATCAAGAGTTTTTTTAACGGAGTCTCGCAGAAAAATAGCAGTAAATCTTTTAGTCAGTAAGCCGAAGTTGAAACGCAGGGAAAATTAAAATGACTGGACATTTGCGATAGAAAATTTTTAGGTGCTGGACGATTTAGCGAAGTGTACGGACGAAACCTGTATAGACTCAGATAAAATAGCAAAAGCCAAGGCAAAATTAATATTATCTATTGATCCATTCCTGTATGTGCATACAAAAGAAGAATGCGAAGGAATTGTGAGGTAAATTCAAAAGGTTGTTCGATGACTCAGGTTACACGAGAAAAATCGGGTTACTTTACGGGTTGATTGCAATTCGGCGGGAAGAATATGAGTCGATAAAAGCATATGCGAACCATCGGGTCAGAAATTAAAAGGTACGACATTCGAGATTGATGACAATTGGATAGGATCTCTCCTCTTAGCGAGCTTGTTGGATAAATATTCGCCAATGATAATGCCGATCTAGCACTCTGAAATCGACATAGCAGCCGATAAAAGTTGATGGATATGGAGTGGGTAATGTAAGTAGCAGTACATGCAGCGCCTTTACAGGCGGTAGCAGAATTAAAGTTACAGTGACAGTGGAACTGCAGTTAACGGAAAAAAACTGTAAAGTGCTACAAATGTAAACAATTTAGACATTATAAAAACAGATGCCCCAGCAACAACACAGTGGAAAACTGTAAGTGGAAAGAAAGACTGTAAATGCTTTCAGTACAGTGTTTTTAAGTGGACAGTTTAACAAAAATGATGCAAATTCGGGAGCAAACAATCACGATTGACTTTCAAACACAAAGGCACGAAAGCTAGCATAGTGTTAGACATAATACATAGAGATGTTTGTGGTCCGATTGAAAATAAATTCATTGGAGGTTCTAAATGTCTTTTACGTTTCGAGGACGACTTTAGTCGTATGACCTTTGTATACTTTCTCAAGAACAAATTTGAGGTAATTGATTGATTCAAAGAATTTAAAAGCCTGGTAGAAAACCAAACAAACTTAAAAATTAAAACTGTACGATCAGATAATGGGGGGAATTCTGCAGTGTTGAAATGGAGCAATTTCTAAGGAAATGTGGCATTATTCGCCAAACTACAAATCCTTATAATTAAGATCAAAACGGTTGTGTGCGAGTGGAAAAGGCAAAGTATCTACTATTTGATGCTTATTTGGAGTCAAAATGCTGGATAAAAGCGTTGACACAGCAGTTTATTTGAAAAATAAATCAGTCACGGCAGGTTTAAAAAGGAAGACCCTATATGAAGCATGGACGGGTAAAAAGCTAGATGTCAGTAACCTACAAATCTTTGGTAGTGATGTTATGGTACATATACCAAAAACTAAGACAACCGAATGGCAAAAGAAGTCATGAAATATTATGTTGGTAGAATACAGTGAAAATGACCCAAATAGTAATAGAGTTACAACCAGTAGAGACGTAGTCATTATGAAAAACCCGAACAATGAAGTAGTACTTGAAATCAAGACTAATACACATCCTCAACCAAAAACAGGGAACCAAATGGAAAAGAAAATACTGATGAACACATAAGCAATCCTCCAATGGGTAGTGATAGTGACACTCATGAAGAAGATCAAATCCCTGAGGTAGCACTGAGCAGGTCAGATCGAAAGGTGGACGGACTTTGTCACATACGTATATTTGAAAGGGACAGATGGGGAATTCAATCACGACCCAATCACCGTGAGTGAGGCCTTATCAGGACCAGACAGGATGCAGTGAAAGTAGGCGGTGATGAAAGAATACGAAGCATTTAAAGCAAATGGAGCGTGGGAGCTGTTAGAATTTTTAGAAAATAAATGATTGTGGAGTATAAATGTATTTTCAAAAAGAAAAGTAACAGTGAAGGTAAAGTGCGGTACAGAGCGCAACTAGTGGCGAAAGGCTACACGCAGAGACTAGGAGTTGATTACAATGGGACGTTCTCACCTGTTGTCAGGTATTCTACTTTAAGATTATTATTAGCTTTATCTGTTAAATTAGACTTAAACATAACTCATTTCGATGTACCAACAGCAATCTTAAATGATAGTCTAGACGGAATAGTATAATATGTAACAGCCGGAAGGTTTTAGATTTCCAGATGATGAAAATAAAGTTTGCAGATTAAAAAAGCTATTTATGGCCTAAAGCAGTCATCTAGAGCCTGGAATAAAAACATCCGTCAGGTTTTTGGGGAAATAGGTTACAGGAGGTCAGAATTAAAACATGTGTGTACATAAAAAGTTCAGATAATTTACTAACCATTATAGAACTGTATGAAGATGACTTTTTTGTGTTTTCAAATACTGCTAAAGAAACTGAGCATTTGAAAGATAAATTAAGTAGTTTTAAATTAAAAGATTTAAGGGAAGCAAAGTCTGTTTAGGAATGAGAATAACTAGAGATAAATACAAAGGAATTATAAACTTTAGATTAAGAGTTATATGTAGATGAAATATTAAAAAGATTTAATATGTTACACCCATGGAAACAAATATAGAATTTGATTCAAACATCATAGATTGTAATAAGAGTATTCCCTATTAGCAACTAATCGGCAGTTGGTTGTACAAACAAGGCCAGATATACATAGCTTATACAGTAAGTTTTTTGAGCCAATCTAATAATAGTTACACGTTAGCCCATTGAAGCTGTCGAATTTACAGTTTTTTGTTTAGGAACTGTAAAGGTCGACATTACCACACTTTCGATTACCGCCTTGTAACTGTCAGTTGTTAGAGAAGACTAGAAAGACGTCTTCGGAAAATACTTGGTTGACACGTTCAGTTACGTCTTTTAGTTATATGTTAGTTAGATTCACCGTCTTCGATGTATATATAAAAAAGCTGAAATGAATTTATTAAGTCAAAATTCAAAAAGTGCTTTAGCTATTTGATGTTGGATGCTTTAGGTATTGTCACGGGTAAAACCGGGAAAAGTAGCCTTATACCCGTGCAGACTAAAATAGTGTGCTCAAAACGTCGGAGAAGGGGTGGTTCACAAAGTAACCAAACTTGAATTGGATTCAGATCCAATACAATAAAAAACCGCAGTTATAACTTTAAGATGTTACAAATCGGTAACTATGGACGTTAGGAACCAAATCACGTTCATCACATTTGTTGGTGTAGTTCTGCACAAAAAGAATACTTCACTTTATAACTGCAAGTAGAACGTCCTTATAATGTCTAAAAATTTTACAGTCTTTGCTTAAACAACTCGCGGCGCGCGGTTGGTATTGCATTTTATTACATATAAAAAAAACAAATAAAGCTATCAACCTAGAAATATTTTACAGTTAATAAACAATTGATGCTTAGTTTTGTTGGAAGACTTCACCAGACTTGGACTCCATGTAAGGAAAGATTTTCTGGTCAGTGACCCTCGCACGCTTCTATCCACGAAGCAGCACTTAAATTGCTTTTGTGCACTTACAAGGAATTGTTTAAATGCAAAGACGCCGACACTCAATTTCACAAAGCTGTTAACCAATGTTCACTGCTGCCAGTTGGGTTTCAAGACGAAAAGATTACTGTACAGCAGTTTTCCAACAAGAAAAAGGTTTGATATCCTCGAGTATCACTAACATTTAATAGATCTTTAAAACAGAACAAGTGGTGACGCAGTATTTACAATCCTGTTCGCTTAGACAAAATTGCGGTTAAAATTATGTAACTCACAAAATACAAACTGACTCCTTGCCGCGCGCTTAAAATCGCACAAAACAGACGCAACTTAAAACTACGTCTAGTTAGATGCAACCGTACTAACGTAAGTGAGATAAAAACAACGAAACAAACATCCTTGTCTACACAATGGAATGTTGCAAAATTGCAGCCCGTAAAGAACGCCGGAGTCCATTTGAAATAAAAATACATCAAACCTTGTTTTCCTTTTTCTATTAACGTAGGACCAGTTTCTGTTAGAGAAAGGTCAAGATGTGAATTATCTGCATCTATTATATCAATAGTTAACGCATTAACAAATCAAAGTGTTTATATTTTAATTAGAACACGCGCTTTTCTCTAACAAATTACGCTTTTACAAAAAATAAACCGTCGGTATTCATTGAAAGAGGGATCACACAAGAACCCTTTATGAACACAACGCGTCCCAATACATAATGGAAAATTGAATATAAATGCTCCCACATTAAAACAAGCGCAACTCAAAGCAGTATTTTTAGCTAAGATAATTTCAAGAAATAAACGACTGAAGTGCCATAAACAAATCTTTTCATGATGCAGAGTATGCGTGTTTTAATTCGCTTTTTCGTTTGTTCATTTGAATAAACATGTTTGTTTTACATTATGCGTCGTTCAAGTTTCCTTGACATATCACGCCAAATCCTTCTAAAATTTTAGTACATTGTTAATCTCTGTTCAACAGGTGGGTCTAAATTAGAAGTTGAACTTTTCAACTTTTGAGTCATTATACAGGGTATCTGCGAATTTGACCATTAGATTTTAATCACGTAGTCTTTGACTTAAAACAAGGTGAAACGTTTAGATAAATCTATATCTGATCTTGCTTCCTTGCCTAGCTATGGCTCTTCAAAGATGGCACTTTGGTACAAGTTTTCTTGGAATACCAAATTTGGCATAGTTGCATAGATTAGTTACGAGACCGAATTGAAAATTTTCCGGAATCGCTTGTAGATGGCAGACATAATTCAATTTATTTTCCATCATTAAGTGGCTGGTATTTCAATTGTTCATAAAAAATAATTAAATTATACTATCATTTAGTTGACTTTTGATAACAGTTGATGTACTTTTCAATTATGGAGAAAACTGAAATTAGAGCTGTCATTAATTTTTCTTTTTATTTAAAGGGAAAAACAGCCACAGAAGTTAAAGCCAGATCAGATTCGGTTCTTGGCGACTTTTTACTATCGTTTTCCGCCGTAAGTTTTTGGATGTCTGGATTCAAATGTAAACGTACACAGCTGATGAAATTTGCGGCTACTCTAGAAATCATTGACGGGATCCCTGATACGGTGTTAGACAATCGTCGAATAAACGTTCGTGAAATAGATGAGGCTGTGGGCATGTCGTATAGACGGGTTGTCAATATATTTCATCAAGTGCTGGAATTTAAAAAAACTTTCAACAAGATGGGTGCCGCGTCTGCACACTCCAGAAGAAAAAGCATTCATGCTCGAACTTCAGCTAAGCGGTTGTGGTTGTTTTGAAAAAATTCAGTTGAGTTCGTTAAGAGATTTGTGACTATGGACGAGATTTTGATTCATCATTATAGACAGAAACCAAACAGTCAAAACAATTGGTTGGTCAGGGAGAATCCGTCCCGAAGAAAGCAAAAAAAGTTCAGTCGGCTGGAAAAGTAATGGCTTCCGTTTTTTGGGATACCTAGGGCATTTTACTTATTGACTAGTTCGAGAAAGAAGAAACCATAACAGACCAATACTACTCAACACTTTTAGAACAACTAAATGCAGCAGTTCGTGAAAAACGCCCCGGAATGTCAAAAAAGAAAATCTCGTTTCACGATGACAATGCACCAGTCCGTGCAACAGCAATTGCTCAATAAAAAAAGCCGATTTGAAGTTCGAAACCGTTTGCGATCCCCTCGACTCACCCGATTTGGCTCCATCGGATTCTCATCTGTTCCCCAAACTGAAAAAATGTCTATCACGTTTTATCATAAATTAAACATTCCATGGATGTTACCTCCATGTTAACCTCTTTGATATGTTACATTCATCATCGACCTCGATGTCTTTGGTGTGTTTCAACCGTATCTTAACAAAACTTCAATTCTATTAGACCGACAATTACCTTTAATTAAAACTATAAAAAGCTTTGATTTACTGAAAACTTCAGCGTATTTTACTTTTTAAATAGATTTGCCGTGCCGCCCTTCATGTATCGCCGCCTGGGTGGCTTGCACCTTTTACACCACTGCTTTTACACTATACAATATAACGTTACATAAAGCACTTTACACTATAACAACGAGTAAACACCCACAACAAGTGACTAGCTAATGCGACGTTGTCACATTTTTCTGTTGCATCGTTTCTTTGTACGAAAGTATCAAGTATTTTTATTCTTATATAAAGTATTTAAAAAATCTAATCTAATTACTTGACAGTTTAAACTAAGCACTGTAAGTGTTGAGGGAGCACAAAACTTATTTTTCGGAAGAAAATGGCTTTTCAGTGACTTTTCTAGCACTCTACTATCCCCTAGAGTATTTTCCAAAGGTAAATAACCACCCCGAGGATTACATTTTGGGTCTAAATTGCAGAAAAAATAATCATCACCTTGTTTACATCTCTTGAGAAATATAGTCTAATAAAAAATCTTATGTTGCAATTATTTTATCTTTGTTTCTTTTTGTTTATCAAGCTACACAAGAATAATTACAAACACATTTTAAATATACACTGTGTCCGAAAAGTAGGGAATATCCTATATATCTCAGTAAATATGCATTTTATGGAAACATGCTTCCTATAAAAGTTGTTTAGTGTTTAGTTTTACATTACAGGGTAATACCAAATAACTATTTTTTTAAAAAACAAAAGCACAACGAATAATGCTTCAATTTTTTTTATTAGGAAGGTATCCCTTTATTGTACTCATTTGATAGAGAATGTTTTTCTCTTTTCAATGATGTAAAACTTTGATACACTTGCATAAGTAAATTTTGATTAAAACGCAAAAAATTGTTTGAAAGTTTATTTCAATATTCATCTGTTACGAATTGAAAATTTTGTATAACTACACTCTACAGTTCATAGAAGGTGTTCAAAATGTGCACCATTCACAGCTTGGCAATGATAAAGTCGTCTTTCAAATTCGTTTACTGCATTTGGAATCGTTGCTGGTGCGATTGCTCTAATCTCTGTTCTAATACGGTCTTTTAGAGTTTCAATATCTTCAGGCATATCGACATAAATCTTATTTTTGAGATGGCCCCACAGAAAAAAATCAAGTGAACTTAAATCCGACGAGCGAGCTGGCCATTCCACTACACCTCTTCTGCCTATCCATCGATAAGGAAAAGTATTATCAAGAAACTGTCGGACATTAATTCCGAAATGAGAAGGAGCCCCGTCTTGTTGCAATCATATTTTGTTATGGGGTACATCTGGATTTAGTTCATTAGGAAATACAACAGCTAAAGCAGGAACTAAGTCAAAACTTAAAAAATCTAGATAAGCATCCGCTCTTAAATTATGTTCTATAAAAAAAGGTCCCAAAATCTGGGTTCCAATAATTCCTGCCCAGACATTGACTTTCTGCTGATATTGGGTGTGCCATTCTACGCCAGGATTTAGTGAACACCAGTAGCGCGTTTTGTTTATTAATGGTACTATTCAAACAAAACGTTGCCTCATCAGTGAAGAGGATATTTTTATAAAAATTTGCATTTTTCAGAAGCCTATGTGTTATTTCTTCGCAAAATTGCAATCTTCGTTCTAAATCATCTTCTAATAATTCTTGAATTATACAAGGTTTATACGTATGCCACGTCTCCTTTCTTAGAACTTCGTGTGCAGTAGATGTCTTCAAAGTATGTTCACGAGCAATTTGTCGAATAGAAACATGTGGATTTTTCACGACAGCCAACATTATATTCTCACGTTGTTCATTATTTAGAGCTTTAAGTCTGCCCGTTTTTGGACGATCTTTGACAGAACCCGTCTCATGAAATTTATGCAAAATTTTACTTACAGTAGACTAAGAAATATGGTATTCGGGGTGCACGTCATTAAACAAATTGCAAACTTCCTCCTGTGTTCTCCTTCTATCTCCATATCCCAGCAACATTAAAATCTCGATACGATGTTTTTCTGATAAATGATCCATAGCAAGTCGTATTTTTGTAACTTTGTTATCCTCACGTTGATCAAAATGCTTAAATTAATTAAACAAATAACTTTTCGCTTCAGTTCGGTTATTGACATTTCTACGACGCATTCAATTGTTGCAACAAACAAATGTGTATCACACCGACCATAATGTGACTAGATGATATTGAAAATTTAAAAGACCGCGTCTGGAAAGGTAAAAATGAATAAATAAACTTTTAAGCGTTATTCAAACAATTTTTTGCGTTTTAATCAAAATTTATTTAGGCAAGTGTATCAAAGTTTTGCATCATTGAAAAAAGAAAAATATTCTCTATCAAACGAGTACAATAAAGGGATACCTTCCCATTAAACAAAATTGAAGCATTATTTGTTGCGCTTTTGTTTTTTTAAAAAATACTTATTTGGTATTGCCCTGTAATATAAAACTAAACATTGAACAACTTTTATAGAAAACATTTTTCCATAAAATGCATATTTACTGAGATATATAGGATATTCCTCACTTTTCGCACACTGTATACAAAATATTGAATATAGTAATTTTAAAAACGCAAAAGGTAGATATTTACTAGAGATAAAATTCTTCCGTGGAAAACAGGATTGAACACCGTATAAAAAACTGTCTTTAAATAAATAATTTCAACAATGTAGGAAATTAACAGGACGTCACGAGAGTAGCCCTTTGCAATTTTACCTGGAAATACTTGGGTATTGTAGAATTATTCATTAAAAACACTTTTTATACGCTGTCCGGCCCTGTTTTTCACGGAAAATTTTCAGCTCTTCTAGACAGTGATAGACAGTGCATAAATCACGTAGACGACATGAAGATTACACAACGTAATTATTAATAATTATAATTTATATATTTTTAATTACTTTGTATTATAATATGACACTAATAAAGTTATATCAAATAAACGTCTAATAGAACGTAGCATTAATAGCTCCTGGATTTAGTTAGTATAAAACGAATCTTGGAAGAGACCAAAGCTACTTATAACTTTAAAGGTGTTAGAAGTTTTTTAAACACTTAACAACAAAGGGTTTTATCCTTTTAGAAACTTTTATAAAAATGGCTGAAACTTTGAAAGCTACATTTCCGACAGTAAATGCTAAGGAAATAGCTCATTTCAAAAACTTAAGTACCATATGGTGGAATAAAGAATGTGCACCAAGTACGCTTCTTGCTTTTAACGAATTGCGAGTTCCATGGATTATAGATAAATTGGTAGAAACTAAACTTATTACTAAAGATGCTGCTAAAAGTTCGAAGCCTTTTCAAGGTTTATCTATTTTGGATGCTGGGTGTGGAGGTTTGTTAAAACATTTCTGACTCTATTTTGTATTTCATCCACTTTTATCTAATGAACATCTAGGAGGATTTTTAACAGAGGCATTAGCCGATCTTGGTTGTACCGTTGTGGGTATAGATCCCTGTCCAGAAATGATCGAGGTAGCAAAAAATCACCTCAAAGTAAACCCAAATTTATCAAAAAATATTACCTACATTTGTGGATCTGTTGAAGAGCATTCTGAGTGTAATAATTACGAAAAGTACGATGCTGTAGTAGCTTCTGAAGTAGTGGACCACGAGGATGAACAAGATCTGTTTTTAGAAGTTTGTGTTAAATGCCTTAAACCTGGCGGATCAATATTTGTTACTACCTTTAACAAGACTTGGATTTCATGGTTAATCGTTATAGTTCTTTTTGAATACATCACAGGGACAATACCTCGTGGAAGTCACTTTTGGTATAAATTTATTTCTCCAGAAAATGTTGAGAGAATTCTTACAAAATGTAAGTAACTTTTCATAATATTTAGTTATCAAAGCATCAATAAATGATTTTTAATTTATAAAAGTTTTGTGATATTATTTCAGACAACTGTAGCACCGAAAGTGTTAGAGGGGTGTATATTAGTCCAGTTGTGGGAAAATGGTGCTGGAGTTATTTCACTTCAATATCATACGCTTTACATGCAGTGAAGAACAAAAATTTATAATTTCCTTTTTTAAACAGAATGTAGTAAAAAGTTTTTCCTTCAATAGAATCGTAATGTACTTTTATTAAGATGCAAAAAACCATAATTGGTTCTAGGGTAGACAATATACATATTGCCTTACACGTTATATTTATTTTCTTGAACCTATAACTATTACTAAGATAGTAACAGAATATTATTGAAGATGAAAATCCTGTTTCAAGCGTCCCACAGTGCTGCGATCCTAAGACAATATTCAAATTTCAATTTGCCAGATATAAACAAATTAACTAGACATTTTCGATAAGCGATAGCCATTGCATTGGATGACACCAAGTACGATGTAAGAATGTTACTATCTTCGTTATAAACATTAGCAAAGTTGCAGGTAGAAACGCATAAGTAAATCACTTCCTGGTGGTACGACACTTTACGCAAAATTAACGAAGCGATTGTATTAACTGTGTGTTATTTTTCAACTTTTTTTTAAATGCTACGTATTATAGAATGTATTTTGTTATTATATTACTTTTTAAAAAATTATAATTTGTTAATATTAAGTCAAAGTTGGGTTTTAAACGCACTCGTTTTAAAGTGAGAAAAATTACTCATTATCTTTTACTTACATTAAGCTTTTATCAAATAGCCCGAAAACGCCTAGTTTGAATTTAGCATTTTATCATAGTTTGACATTTTCTGTAAACATCTGTGTATGTTTTATTTCGCTCAGCAATGCACAAATGTATGTTTTGTCTTGAAAAATCAGTTTATTCTTGCATGTTTATTCCTATAAAGAATCTCTGACAGTTTCTTACTTGTCAAGATCAATTGTAAACAAGGCTGAGGTTTATATGATGGATCTCTGAGGTTATATGTTCGCGTACAAGATCATGAAACGTTGCAAGATCCTGTTCCTGGGTGTAGTCGTGCTCCCCCTAAAGTATCTTTTACAAACAGTAAAAACTAAAAGAAGGCGTATAGAAAAGTTGGTCAATGATCATAGCTTAGAAGAACTGACTTTTGCAACTCAAGAAACTGCTCGACTTTAAGGGTCGTGTATTTAGATCTAAATTTAGCAGAACGAAAATACAATATTCTGCGTTGTGTGGTAAATGCTTTACACAAAGGCTGTTTTCCTAGTATCTATAAGCTCAAGCAGTGTAGAGATCAGTTGCCGCCTAAAAATATCGTTGTCACTGAATCTGCAGCTAAAGTTAATTTACAAGAGTTGTTAAATGTTACTTTTCAGAGTATATTAAAGACCTTTGACGATGAGTCTTCTCTATGTAGTGATACATCTTTGACTTTGATTTGTAAATACGGCTTTAACAGAAGTTCTGGGCATAATACTTACAAACAAAAGTTTGCAAATCCCGGAACGACTGATGAATATCTAGTTTCAATTGCTTTTTCGTCGTTAAAACTTGTGGATAGGAAAGATGATAATGTTTTCTGGACTAGCCATATTCCTTCATCCACCCTTTTCTGTAGGTCTGGGAAATTTATATTTGCCAAAGAAACATCAAAATTAGTTTCGAAGAGGAGTCTAAACTCAAAAATAATATTAACAATCTTGAAGAATTTAAGATTTCAGTTCAGGGAAAAGATATTAACGTTAATTATCAAAAGTTATTTACGATGTTAAACGGAAGCACTATTAATATTTTATCGAAAACAAATGCTACACAGAACTGCTTCATATGCGGTGCATCACCGAAAAAAATGAACTTAAAATCGGTTGCTGAAAAACCTGTAAATTATAAGAACTTGAAATTTGGCCTATCATCGTTACACTAGTGGATCCGTTGCTTTGAGTGCGTGTTACATATAACATATTGTTTACCTCTTAAAAGTTGGCAAGTTAGAGGTCCTGAGAAGAAGGCTTTGTTTGAAGATCGTAAAAAACATATACAGACTAAACTTAAAGCTCAGATGGGATTAGTAGTCGATAAACCTAAACCTGGCAACGGATCCACGAATGACGGTAATACCGCGAGAAGATTTTTTAATAACTTGGAACTTGGAATTGATAGAGAAGTTTTTAATTATTCTGCAAACTGTAGCAAGTAGTAGAAAATAGAGCTAGTTAAATTTAGTCAGCTGTTAGATGTTACCAAAAATTATACTTGGAGCTGTACTGTTCACAAACTATTAGTCCATGGTATAGATATCGTTAAAAACTTCTATGTACCAATAGGTCAACTAGCTAAAGATGCTTTGGAGACCAGGCACAAAGAGGTACGTCAGCATCGTCTACATCACACCAGAAAATTATCAAGGATTAATACTAATAAAGATTTAATCACAGCACTGTTGATAACATCAGATCCATTTATAGCTTCCGTAAGAAGATACAGATCTGAGTGGAATTGAAGAGTATGTTTCATCGCCTTCACTGTAGTCTGGTACTTATCATTGCACCTTAGTGAAGATGAAAATGATTCTTCAGATAGCGAATAATATAAATTTATAAGTATTTTTCTTGACTTTTGTGTTTCTTAACTCATTTGGTTTTCATAGGTTTTCTTTGTAAAATATAGCTTTGTTTTTTGTAAATAATATAAACTTAGTTTGAATTACACCAATATCTCAAAAAATAGACGAATTATGAATATTGTCCGTATTCTCATATTAGTCGTGCACTGTGCGTCCCCGTATAAGGGACAATTGAAATATAGACCGGAGCAGTTGAAACAACTATACTATTGGGTACATATTGTTGTAATTTTATTAATTTGTTTTGATTTAAGTACAGAAACATTAACATAATTAGTACAATAGACAGTAAGTTTCTATTCTGACATACAGTTGTGAGTGAGTCTGAAGAACTAAATCTTAAAGATCAGATACAAAACCCTAAATACGGAAATATAGAAGAAGGTCTAAAAAGACAGAATAACCAGAGAAGCATACATGGAAGAAGTATCAAGGAAAGGAATACTTAGGTTATAGAGTGAAGCGAAACACAGGCAGGGTGTAACATTTTTTCATAGATATATGTACTTGGGTAGGTATTACACACTACGACAATGGTAAACAACAGGGAGGTAGGTTTAAAAAAGAAGAAAAGAAAAAAGGAGAAAAGAAGGCTTAGGTATTTTTGACTTTTGTGAAAAACAATTAATTTTTTTAAAAGCTTTCTTTGAAGAATAATAAATTTCTAAAAGGAACTAACTACCTACAAAATAAACAGTTTTTTTCCCTTTTGAGACAATTTAAGACTGAAGTTTAGGAGACAAAAAATTGCATGCGTTCTATTCATCTCTTTCTATGTAATAACTAGTTAGTTGACGTCTAGGAACTGGCGTCATCTATTAGTGGCAGTATAAAGTTGGAACTATAAAAAGTAGATTACTTTCACAGACGTGAGCAAAGAGGCTACTACAAAGCAGTGTTGCCAATTGGCAGACTAATAGTTTAGATACGTAAGGTATTGTTGCCTGCGAAGATCGTATGCGATGCATTTGTGAACGAAAGCGAGCCCGACTGGTGGACCGCCAAAGGCCGAAGGCGATCACACTCTTTTTAGTCCAAGAGGTTTATAAAGAGTCGGAGTGCCGAAAGCACGACCAAGCGACGCCGCAGGTGTCAGCCTCGATTGGAGCCACAAAGCGGCTGAGCGAGGGCTTAGAGGTGAAACGGCAAACCTCCGCAACTAAACTCGGGTTTACTTTTATATTCACGATCAGATGTCCAGGGAAAAATTAAAAGCACATTGATTTTTTTATTATTTTTAAAATGATGATTACTGGGTACTGACTAAACATTTATTATCAAAACGAAAAACTTTTATTGATTCAAATATTCAAGTAGCAGTCATTTAGAATATCTCTTGTACCTGCTTGCGAAAATAACCTAAATTAATTAATTATTGAAAATAAAGTTACCCAAATTTTATCAAATATATTTTGAAGTACTAATTGTACGAAAAGAATTAATGATGAACTACAATTAAATAAAAGAAAAACAAAACGGAAGAAATTAAAATCAAACAAAACAAAGAAAAGAAATATATATAAAAAGCAAAAACTAATGAAAATACTTCTAACATGATAAGTGCTTAAAAGTTTAATCCAGCAGTGAAGTACATTTTATGAAAATATAACTGCAATTCAGATTGTCTTCCCTGATAAGTGAATGTATAGAGTTTTTGATATTTTGACAAACGCAGACGAAAGTTAATCTGTCTGCACGCATTTTTGAGAACCAATAATTCCATAACTAAGACAAATTCATCATAGTTACCCTTGGAAAACTACTTGTCACCTGGATTGGCTCTAATGTCGATTTTTTAGTTTCGCATACTTTGCCATAACAAACTGTACGGGAAAACCTCGCACGGTTCACGATGACAACGAATAAACGGTAGGTAATGACCTGCATTTAATGTTAGTACTTCTATGACACCTTCTCTTAGACAAATGTTATTTAACTGACGCAGTAAAATAATCAAAAGTTCAAAGTCCGACTTTTTTCAAATTTTATTATCAAAACCATTTGTTTTGATCATAATTTGACAAGCACCCCTAAACACAAATTTAACCTTTAAAATAAAAATGTCTTTTTAGTTAGGTGTATCTACATGATTGTTTCATTTATTATTAATGATTATTCTTGTTTTTCCCACAGGTTTTTAAATCTTCTAGGTTTGAAATACTTAAAGCTGGTTGTTTAACTTTTATGCACTGCGCTTTATTTTAGTTGAACAATAATCATTAATAAATGTATTTTGCTAGATATTTTCTTAGTGAGGAAAGTATTAGCTTTTTGTTTCGAAATTTCTACACCCTGCATTTTTATAAATAACCCATGTAGCATTGATTTTCATAAAACAAACGCATTTTTTCTTTTTTTTTCTCCAGGACCTCTAAACTTCTTTAAAAACTGCATCGATTACTTAATTGATTGTATTACTTAATATGAATACAACAATAATATAAATTTTTTTATTTGATTTGGTTGGCTTTAAAATCTATACAGCTAGTAACAGAATTTAAACCAACCTAAAAATAAACTTAAATTTATAATGTAACCCGCAATTTAAAATCGAAAAATTCTAAAAGATTTAACACATGAGCGGTAAAGGGTCGATGACTTCTCGCTTCCTTTCCGTAAACGCACACACAAAATTTGTTTGCACCCTCAAAATCAAGGTTGCACGCAACTTTAAAGACAGATAACTGGCAACACCGCAAAAATAAACATATAGATACTGCGTCGTCTGTTGGAGAATTGCCACACTGTCAACGAGCAGGTTCACGACTATGCTAACGTTATGTTCTACACTCTGCTAATTTGTAGGACTGAAATTCATTTCTAAATTTGCGTTGCCATTTTCTCACAAACTATGTTGAATTTTAAAATAGATCTTGGATCATATTACGTAAAATGTTGTCCTCTTCGGAATGAGGTATTATAGTGTACATCTGTTAATAAATAAAATCAGTAGACAACAAAATATGGTGTTAAAATTCTACGCAAAATTTCAGTGAAATTTACATCATCATATTTATTTTAATATTGCATCAATCATGTTCCAAATATTTCATCCCGAAGGGGTAAACTTGTAGATTACGACAAAACAGAAATTTTTAAAATCATGTTTTCCCTATGCTAAGCCATGTAATGCTATAGCGGGAAATTTCATTAAGTCGCCTCGGGATCCCACCCTTAACAAATGTAAAATAGGACCTGTTCGTTACAGGTATGTGAATGTTTGAATCTCGGGTCTGAGAAGACTATTATTTAATGTTGTCACAGGTCCTTTGTAATGTTATTTTAAAATTCGCACTAAATCCGCCCTTGTCTTTCAATTTTGTTTAGATATTTGTTTTTCTGGCGCGTAATATTTAAATTAGTTCATTCTATGGACGGATGTTTGTTAAAATTTTATTATAAAGAATTGAGAACTTTGTGGTCTCGACTTCTGGGCTCCAGCGGACGTGTCTTTTGTTATTTTTTCAATATCAAGATCTAGACGTAAATAACATAAAAGGTTCCTGGAATCTTAGTCGCTTATGTTGGAGTCACACGGTATTTGTTAAGTCAGGTTCAAGCTGAAAATATATATATAAAACATCTACAAAATATAAAATAGAAGTAAATGTATAAAAATAAAAGTATAGAGCATAACTATAAATAATAACCTATCATCCTAATTTCAACTAGTTCTGACGATGTTTTCTTTTAGCATACTTTTAAATGCTGATAATGAGGCAGATTCGCGTACCCCATCTGGCAGTTGTTTATATAGTTTTAACCCGTTTACGAATACGTTCATTCCAGCGTCGGGTGTGTAGCGAGACGGTCGACCTATAATCAAGCAGTACGGTAATGCCCGGTACGGGAAGAGTACCGAAGCATCCAACAGGGGTCGTTAGCCACCATTCCGGACTGAGAGAGCCGGATTGCGAGCGGCCCCTTCCAACAACAGCTGCGATCTTGCGTTTTGGTGGGCGTAGGGCCAGCGCCATAATTCCACACACCATTTTCTCAGCTCCTCCAAACCGGTCTGCCTGTGGCGGGCAGATCACGACCATTACCCTCTCCTTACTGGCTGTGAGCTTGGAGCTCCTCGGACCAGTACTCCAAACTTCGTGAAATTCC